>SRHC01000905.1:146905-181436 GCA_004794325.1 Pomacea maculata
ACTAACTCAACACTTTTATAGAGGCTTTAAACAATGCTTTATAGAAGAATCAGTGATTAGAAATCACACATCACACATCACACATTGCTCTATACAGTGTGGGGATGACGTATTCTAATTCAATGCTTTGACAGAAGCATTACATAATGCTTTATAAAGGATTAAGTGTCTGGGAATGAAGTGTCGGGGAGGAGGTGTCGGAGAGGAAGTGTCAGGGAGGAGGTGTCGGGGAGGAAGTGTCGGGGGCTCACACTCCTGTCCGCCATGTTGACGGGTAGTGCGGGTTAGTCACCTGTCACACAAGTGTCGGGGATTAAAAGTCTCGGGGATTAAATGTCTCGGGGATGAAGTGTCGGGGATGAAGTGTCGGGGATGAAGTGTCTGGGGATTAAGTGACCGGACACCATGGAAACCGTACTCTGAATGTCATAAAGACAGCTAGTACCATCAAAGATAGGAATTGCAGTCTTTATCTCTTCCTTTGAACTACTATTATAAAGATGGTGCCATGAAAGATATGGGAACTATCTCTCCACCCACCCACCCCTTTCCAAGTATTTCCCTCCCTTACTCTTTGCATGTCTTCAGAGAGAAAGGTCTTGTACAAATTATTGTCTCGAATAAGACAGTTGCGAGTAAATATAGAAACTTGATCACTATTCGCTTTAACAAGTTTTATTATTAGTTATCCATTTCCTCTTTTTTTTCTAACAATGAAGTTCTTATCTTTGTTGTCCAATATTAATTATTAGATACTGCACCACATCTGCAGCGTCACTCAGAAGTTTACTGACCTTTACAGTTTTCTGAGAATAATAATCATGGAAAACAGCTAATAAATCTCTTTGCACAGCAGAAATAAAAGAAAGTGCATGATGACCAGAACTTGTAAATTAATTTTTGAGTGGGTTAGACTTGACATGTTGACGTGGTTGTGAAATGAAACTAGTCGTGGATGGGACAGGGTGCAGCAATAGTCTTTCGGCTATTGTGCAACAAAGCCTAATTACATCCGCCCTGCATTTGCCTCAGTCGTGTCGTCGGTTATCTTGAAGCTTTTGTCTTCTGGCAACCGGTGAGTCGCATACATACGCACTTACCCCCTAACAAAGACGGTATAATTAGCGTGTATATCCCAGGCTTAGGGTCACCATGAGCAGATGCGACCTCACGTTAATCGATTTGACCAAAACCAAGGGTCGATTTGACCATGCACCTATCACAGAATTAATTTAGTATTTGAATTGTCTGCGTAGATGCTCATGCATAAACAATGACCATGAGGCAAAAGGTCAGTGGGGTAAGATTCCCCCTCGGGCTGGCTGCCTAGTCATGATATAGCCTTATAGTTGTTAGCTCGGCGTAAAACAGATCCCTAGACCTTGCCTTCCCCCCGATTCCTATACGCCACTGAATTTTTTTTAATATTACCTAGCAATGTTCTTTTGAGATCGGGAGAAAGAAAGGGAGGAACGCAGACCATTCAAAAATGTCACGGTTCATACGCATCAGAAGTTCTTTTGAATTCGGGTTTACGAACATTGTGTCACAGGTACTGCATGCGTGCTTCGGACTATACATTCCATAATATTATATGTTGATTTGTATAGCGCTTTATTCACTGTTAAAGGTATTGTAAGGGCAAAATAAAACTGCTTAGAATCTCGTAAAGAGTGGGATCCACTTGAATCTCGTCTATTTTCATGTCTGTTCATGTGGAAAAAGTTGAAGGTTATGTAGAACGAAATTACTCGGACTCTTTCGTTTGCTTAGACGAAGTCGCGTACGTTCTCCGTCACGTGCATGACTCGAGGATTCGATGCGTTTCGGCAGTAAAGGGAGATCCCTGTAGATTCCAGAGAATTAGTGACATCAGAAGAATACCGGGAAGATACTTAGTAATCTCGAGAATATATGAAGATCGAAATGTTATCATATGAAACTGCATAGGGGTGCGAGTAGTGAGAATCAAGTGGATGTCGTAAGGCTTTCGCGGGTGGAGAATCAGCTGAGATTCGGAACAAGCGCAATATGCTTTTATATCTGTCTGTAGCCTCTTATCACTCGATCTTGACTCTATTAACTTTACCAACTACAGTATATACTTTTCTTAGCACGTCCCGTGCTAGCTCTCAACGGCCCTGAGGTCAGATCTAAAAGGTAGGAAAGCCAAAGGAAAATACAAAAGTCGCAGAAGAAAACAAAAGTTAAACGTCATGGTTGAACAGCGCCATGCACATCAACAACGCAACGGGTAAAAAACCCGGCCTACGCAAAGGGCACCCAAAACACAACAAACTAATAAAAAAAAATATATATATATGCAGAGATCGAGCCGCCTCCCTCTATTAACCTACTGAAGGCGAAGGGACACCACTCCAATTCATTTCTGAAAGAAAGGGTACATTTTCAAACTTATAACTACTATAAAACATATAAGTATTCAAATACATATAAACATTCAATTTTAAAAATCTTTAGCCGTATAATCTTAAATCGGCGTCGCCACACACATATATAGGCGCGCACATGCTGAAACAATGAAAGTAACCGACATTAATGCCGATAATGATAATAATGAGGATTTATATAGGACATTTCTAAAGATTTTCTCATATAGCGCTTTATACAAATCATACATAGACTACAAATCATTAACAACCATATGCACTCAAATTCGCTTATAACAGACACGTACGCTTACACATGTACGTTATTATTCGTTATACACGCTCGAATTTTACATGAGCCGGGTCGATCGTAGTTCGCGATCGGAAAAGGTGATAAAGAAGACTACTCAAAATTTATTTATTTTGATTTTTAATCATCGCATGAAAATGATGATGAGGTAAAATCTACTCTTGCGATGATCGAATTAGTAAATGGTCAAATCGCCCATCCCACTGCATGCTGGCGACAGTGAATGAGTAAGGGTGAAAGGTTATAGGTCAGGGAATGCATATTCATATTCAACCCAAAAACTGTGTACTTCCGGTTGTCACGTGATGATCCCGATTTCCTCCAGCAGTCGTGTGGTTCGTCAAGGGTAAGCATGCTTTTGTCCAAGTTGGCATGAATAGATGCTTGCAAGTATTTGTGTGAATTGTTCAGCTCTACAAGGAGTGTCCACTGATAAGCATTTCCCTTGATTAAATTGAAATGCGAAAGGGAATTAATATTGTCACTAAGGCTTTCGTATAAATTTGTGGCGTCTGCTAAGTGGTACATGGCATAATTTATGCCGTCAGCAAAAGATAAAAATAGTAAGCGAAACAACAACATTGTTCGTTCCACGCCAGTCGTACATTGTTGGTACTGAGGACTGACATCTTGCAATGAATGATTACTATTTTTTTTTATAACGATTGCACATGTTTTGGTAAGTACGCTTGAGGTCAACACCCACACTTTTTATGTACTTTACCTTTTGTGTATCGCTGTGCCTGGTAGATATTGTAGATTAATATACACATTTATCCATTAGCAGAAGTATGGGTGAATGAAGAATTCTTTTACGACAAAGGCAAGGATAAAATGTAATCAAATGATGACTTATTTATGTATATCAAATGTATATCAGCAGTATGATTTTTAGGGCAAAGCTTAATTTAGGTAACACTAGTCATCATTGCCAAAAAATGATAATAGATCAGCTTCCAAAAGAGAAGAATCATAAAAAAAATTGACATGCCTTGTTAGAAATCGGATTGTTTATTGTTTTGACACATATACTTTGCCTTGATCATGTTTGGAATAACGTTGATTCTAAGTATAAGGATGCTAACATTGTTTACATTAATCTTAAAGCTACACATTTCATTCACTATGATTGAACAGTTCGGTTTTGAGAAATTAGTGAGACTGCTGAAGGCTTCCAATTAACCAAGTAGCATTTATTTGATTTTATTTCTTATAACAAGCTATCTAGAAAAGTGTTGCCATACAAAAATGAGTGTAACTTTTCTGGGGATATAGTACTGTTAGTCAGAAACCTTGATTTGTTCTATGAACCCAGAAGATTTTAAATAGGTGCATGAAGGATTAAGTACATTGTTTATAGCAGGTGGTAATAACATTTACATGAGAAATTATTCCCATTCCCACTATTTGTGTTAAGTTTACTTGTTTTCACCCCACTCCCCTACCCCCCTACACACACAATGTCAGGCTGCCTAAATTACCTGGTATGCCTCTGTTTCAAAAAGTAATGTGATTAATGAATTAGTAAATACATTTAAAAGTCTTGATGGTGAAGGGAATAAAAGGGGTGAAAAGGAGAAGGGGTTAAGGAAGGGGGAGGGTCACTACTTGCTGTGATGCTAATGCTGGTAGATGATGCTCTCTTCCATTACTGCTGGGACTAGGATGCCTGCCAAATCCACACTGGTGGTGTTGAATGGTTGGATGCTATTGTGTGATCCTAATGTTACACTGTCAAACTTTCTACTGTGGATTTGGTTTTTAGTTATTTTATCTGAATTGTTTATAAGGTGGATACACTACTTATGTAATTTTAATTATATTTATTGATATAAGAATTAATACTTGTTTGTACTTTTATTAATTACTGTTGAATGAAGCCCATATAAAAATATTAGTTTTTGAGATTAATGGTTGGACTAGCTGCTTTTTAGTATCTGTTTATGTCAAGGTATTAATGTCTTTTTTTTATTTTGTTAATGTTTATTATATACCCTTTACCTATTTGTATAAATGTAGAGCTGGGATTGCTTGCCATCATTGTTCTACTAATTAGATTATGCAATAGTTCTTTTGGTGGGTTGAGGCAGCTATTTTGTGTTTAATGTCAATTTAGGTTAGTTTAAGGTCTTTTTCTCTTGCTTTTGAAATGTTAATTGAGTTAGGGTTATGCTGAAAGAGCTGGTATTTCTGCAGACCTACTGGAGAATGAAGAGACTTTCTTTGTTTTCATTTAAGTGAGTGAACATGAGCTATTCATACTCAACACTTCTTAAAAATTTTGCCCAAGTCAGTAGGTCTTGTCACTGATCACTTGAACCTCATATGTAACATGCTGTGAGTTTACAAAGGATGGGTCTAATTCGTTAATCTTTAAATTAGACACGGAAAGCCGGATTTTTATCCACATTTGTTATGCAGACGAGGAAGATATTCCAGACTGTAATTAGTGCAACATTACTTTGCAAAAGGGGCCAGATTTTGATGTGAATCTGTTTCTGTTGAATGCAAACAATTGCCAAATGCAATATTTATCCCACCCACCTCCTACACTATTCACCAGCATTCCTCTTCTCTACCCCATCATGTAAAGAGTTTGGCTTCCTGATGGACTTGAGTAAAAATGAGCCTGACCTTTGCTCAGTTAGCTGTGCGTCATAGCAAGTGTGCACAAGTGATCCAGAAGAATAGTCTTGTACAGGCAGGTTTGTTTGGTGGCCACAGTAGCCAGCTGCTTATTGAGTATGTGTTGATATTTTCAGCCCCATTTTAAGATAGATGTGTATGGTCACTAAGTCAGCTGTCAAGTTTTATCTGTCTGCTGGTGGTGTGATCACCTTTATCTGACCTGTACCCTCTCATGTTCTGTGGAGGGGCTGATGTACCCATATCAAGCAGATAAAGGTTAGTCTCTGTCTTTAAAAAAAGGCCTGATGTTTTGTGTCTTCATTAAAATTTGTTTTATTTGCTAGATTCTATTTGGCATATTGATGTCTGATCAACATAGGTCAATTTTATTAGATTATAGATTAAATATATCATGAGACTGTTTTAAGGTCAGCAGATAGCCTGCCTGCATACCATTATCTTTCCTTTAAACTCATTTACCCCATTTTTTTCAAACTCAAAGCTACTACTTTATAATAATGACAATAATAATGTTTATTTTTGCAGCACCATATCTCACTATCATAGGCAAACTTAAAAGAATACTTTACATACAGTTAAATATACTAAGTCAGTCAATATCTCTCACGTTTTGCACCCATGTGCATGCGTACAAACAGATACTCATTCGCTTACTTGCTTAGTTTTTTATAGACTGAAACTTGCTGGGTAGGGTAATATTTTTTTTGTGAATAGTCATATTGTTGTTTAATTTCCTTATACATATTACAGTTCTCTGTTATAGTAATATGTTTCTGTAAACTTTTATATGTAACTTCCTTCTATCTTTTTGTATGCACTTTCATACAATGTAAGAAGACATAATCTCAGCCTCTAGATTTTGTAGAAACCACAGTATGTTAAAGTGAGCACTCATTTGTATTCTGGGGGACATAGCATACTATCTGCTGAAAGGCACATATTTAAACCCATTAATTGCCAGTATCTTATTTTCCGGACCAACAGATTAGATTGGTTTGGGCATGAGCCGACTATTGACATCTACCCTAGTTATACAGGTCCCTTCTGGCACTACTATCTTTAGCTTGGTGCAGTCTGCAAAAATCAAGAAATCTTAAAAAAAATTGCTGTCACTTCTTTTTCTCTCTATTTGAAATTTTCACTTTTTTTATCCTAGAAAAAAGCCCTTCAAAATATAAAAATACAGTAGACAATCTCAAGAGACAACGTCTAGTTTTTTTTTTATCTCATCACCTTATTCACATTGCCTTATGCTTTCATGAGCTGCTTTAAATTATGTTCATCCCAAGTTTTAGATGACATTGACAGTGTAGTGCATTTAATTACTAGTCAGTAATAAACAAATCTTTGTCCATTTTGGATATGCAGTAATTTTTTTTTTATGTTAAAAGAAATTTCCTGTCTGCTTATATAGGTTAAAGCATTATACTCATTGTCCCATTAGATGTTTAACTGCCTCACCTACCACTTCCTGGTACCATTTGTGGGCATTCAGATATCTTACCTTTGAGGTACATGCATGTACACGTTTCAGAATACTCAATGAAGCCATGTTCTTCTGTGGCTGATAAGTAAAAAGCTCAGTAAATCTCTGCCCATCTCACCCAAACCCCCAGGCAGGATGGTGTATGGAGTAATGTGAACTGTGGACTATCCTATTGCTGGTTCATAGAAATGTTACCTTTTATTATACACAAACCACTATAAGAGGGAAGAGTTTTTCTTGGTGAAATGAGGTAGGCAATTTTTTTTTATCCCAGCCATTTTGTCATGCCCCATTGCACACACCAGTTGTATAACGATAAGAACATGAGTACACCCAGACTGTTAGGATGGGTCAGAGCCTTACATCAAAGAGGGATCACTATCAGTGTTGTATGTCAGCTGACTTACAACATTCACTGTTTGCTGTGGTAGAGCCTACCTTTGCTTGACCTTAAGTTTCTTGCAATATTTGATCATGCTTTTTTCATATTGTTTCTGTAAGACTTAAGAGATCGAGGAAAGAGAATAGTGATAAGTTCTGAGCAGCTCCATCCTAGCTCATGCCTGTGGTCTATCCTCAGTTGATGTATCCATGCCAAGCTGCAGCTAGTGATCTCTTTCTTCAGCTCTTTAGACTGTTCATGTCATGTCATTTTTTTTAAATATTTTGTCATGTGAAACTGAAACTGATAAACATCATAAGGCAACCTAATGGAGTTTATCTGGCTTTGTGTAGAATCTGTAGATGAAGGTTTATGGAAAGTCACCTGTACAAGGAGTTTATACATAGCTGAAATAACTGTCAGTTTTTGAGTCTAGGCCAGTGCACGGCACCTTAGTCTAGTTAGTTGGGCTAGTGGTGATGGCACGTAATTGGGGAGGGTGTGAGCTTTGATTACTCCTCATGTAGTCACCACACTGAATATGTTGTTTCTTTCACTGATGCAAAATGCAGTTCCCTTTCAACCACATCCACTTATTAATATCTACACTAACAATATACACCAGCGGAAGGAATCAAAACTTTCCTGCTGAGATAAATATGAGCCTGTCTGGAAAATCTTAATATCCTTGTCGAGTAACCTTATTCATTAGCTGATGCTAGCTATTTTTGATTTTAGGGTAGAGAGTTGTAGTGAAAGAGCACTGTGACCAGATGCCTCTTATCATAACTTGACATCAAGTTTGTACGGCTGTATGGTTATGCAAAGAGCATTAAGCTGATCTCTAATGTTCCGTTATTTAAGTATCTGTATCTGCATTAAGTAATCAGTGCGTTTGTTCTGAATCAGTGTTTATTCAGTTTTTGTTACAGCTGTATAGGTTCATACAGATCCTTCAGCTGGTTTGTAAAATAATGATCAATTATTTTGAAGATTAAGTGTACTTTGTTTTTGTGTACTTACAAAATATACATGCAGCATTTTAAATACACATTTCATTTTCATAACTATAATATTCAGAACATTTGCTCTCAGAATTGGTATAGATGGTTTCAAAGCAGAGTTGATGTGCTTGTATAGTTTGTTAGTAGCATGATAACTTCATTGTGGATTTAATTGAGGTTTTTGCTATTTTCCAGATCTGCTTAAGCATATGTAGTCACTTAGTGAAGTGTAAACAGACTTGAAAAAGTGAATGTTTAAAGATTCTCATCAGTAAATTTTCCATTATCGGTATCATTAGCACCTATAGTAGTATAGTGAAACATTGTCATTCTTAACATGTAAGCAGTTGCCGAAGACACGCTTGTTCTTTTGTGCTTTAACTGATGGTATATGGTGGTTGCTTGGATAATGCAGAATCTTGTGCTGCTTTTATGATCACAGTGTTTGCTATTTTTTTGTGTGTTTAAAGCATTGTGAGCTGTTAGGGAACAACACTATAAGTAAACCTCCTTATAATTATTAGTAGGTTACTAAGGCTACAATGTGACAACTATATTTACTATAACAAATACTTTCTTTACTAAAAAGCCACTCTCTAGGGGTAATAAAAGATTTTTTTTGGGTGGGGGACAACAGTGATTTGGGCCATGTACATTTTAGTGCACATTGAAGCAGTGGTGGTGTATTTATGATCCAAATATCTCCTGCGCATTTTGCTCTACATGCTTGTTCACAAGTCGAAAACAGGATACAGAGTTAATGTACATGGATAATAATCTGCTCTTAAGACTTTTTCACAAAAAGTGACAGCTAAGTGCTGTCCTCTAGTCAGTCAGCTGGCTTTGGCAAACCTCAATATGTGTTTTAGTTTTTATAGACTGAAACTCACTGGGTTTAGTAAAAGTAGGGTAATATATTTTTGTGAAGTCATATTGCTTTTTTAATTTTCTTTAGACACGTTAAAGTTATAAGCTGCTGAAGGGGAGATTTTTAAACTCAGTAATTGCCAGTATCTTCTCTTCCTGACCAACAGACTAGATTGGTTTGGGTATGAGCTAATTATTGACATCTACCCTAGTTGTACAATTCCCTTCTTGTACAGGTGTCCTGAGCTTGGTGCAGTCTGCAATAATCAAGAAATGGTTTTAATTAAAAAAATTGTTGTCCTGAGGATTATTCTTTTAGTTAAGCAGTTTTGCATTCTATATATAATTCAGAATCATTGAAAGTAAAGTTTGAGAAGGAAATAGTGTCTGCAAGTGGATTGTATTGTGCCTGAAGCTTTAGAAAGGTTGTAGATAAAATTGCAAGGAATAAAAAAAAAAAAAGAACAACAACCAAGATAGGGATGCTTTCTTCTCTTCCACAGCACATTCTCCACCCCATCCAAACCAGCATTTAATGCTTTTCCAAATTGTTCAACTTGAAAAAAAGAGCGTGCATATTTTGTCTTCTTCAAGATCTTACCAACTACCACAAAGATTATGCTTCACATTAGGCCTCTTATACAAACAGTTGCTGGCTTTTGATGGCTTGCAGAAAGCAGAGAAATGAAGAATGTGGGAAAATTTGGTCTGGTCTATTAATGGGGTTTTTACCTTTAAGTAACATTTTTATCTTGCTTGCTTTATGGTTGACCAGTCAGGCTATTTGCAGCTGTTACCAGTGATTCAACTTGTCATCCTGTTAGCTTTCATAAACTTGAGTTTGTGGACTATAGGTAGCATAGCATGCTTACTCCTTTTTTGCTTAGCAAATCAGCATTTTGCATTAATAACTTTTAGGGGGGGAACATTTATATGGAATGTTTTTACGAAGTGATTACATTGTGTTTTCAAGTACATGCAATATAATATAGTTAATTAGTAACAAATTATTTCAAATCCTGCTTGTTCTTGCTGTCCAAGGCTCACACCCCTATGTACTCACATATGAACGCATGCATGATGTTGTGCCACTAGTGCTCTATAGTTTTTCAGCAAGTGCACAACTTTCATTAATGAGATAATTATGTAGTGAGTCCACTTTTCAGATTTTTAAAATTCAATTAATGCTCTTTTACAGTTCCTGATGGTCTGCAGATCTACATACAAGAAGGGAGGGAGTAAGGCTGAGATCTGTGGAATTTAGTGCACAGCTGTGCCTCTTACGTGTTTGTGAGGGATAACTCACAGCCGTGCCTGTCAGGTGTTTGTGAGGGGTAACTCATCAGCTGGCTCAGTACCTGCTTTGCTCCTTGTGGGACAGACTCTGTCCTGTTTGGCTGTCTCTGTGACTGAACCAGCATGGCAGAGCTTCTGTCTGTCCAGGTGTGTTGAGAGTTTGTCATTTTGACCCAGTACATCTATGCATATGTTTCAAACATGTATCAGTTATCATGTCATGCACAGTATCAGATTTACCTAATACAGTAGCATACGTGAACAAAAGCCAGAACTTTTTTTTAAATCTTATTGGTCCCACTTGATTCTAAAGGGATTTAGTAATGATGTTTGTTTAGTTAGGTTATGGGAGAGTGTGAGATTAAGAAATTGTGTATGTGTATATGAGTTTATATTATATGATAATTTGCTTAAAGGGAGAATCTCTGGAGGAGTAGTATGTGTGTCTCCCCTGCATGGTCATGGGCACACTCTTGACTGAAAAAGAAATTATGCTCTCTCTCTCTCTTTCACACACACAGAAACACAGATTTTATGGGAGCATTGATAATTTGTGATCCAAATCTGGTACACAATGCATTTAACTGGACAGATAAACCATCCGTTTTAAACAGATTAATATTGTAACTTTTGTGATGTTTGTGATTGTTTGTGATGCTTTTGTATGGATTAGGTTCAAATTCCCAAACATCTGGGCCATTTCCTAAGCCCACCATCCTCTAAATCTGCTTTGCCTGATGCTGGGGGTGGCAGTTTGCATGGCTCTATAAACAGTAAAGATGCCCGCAAAATTTCCCACTTGCCACGTCGAAAAGCTGTGGACATTGAATTCCGGGATCTCCAATACTTTGTAAAGGAAGGATCTCGTAATAAAGGTCAGCAGTGACATTATAGGCTAATTTTTTTAACATCTAATTCAGTCTTCCATTGTAAGATTTGCTTGCTTGTCATCAGAGATATACAGATTCATTATCATTCGTAGATTTTGTGAGAATTTCTGTTGACTGCATTTAACTGTTTTCAGAAATAATACAGAAATAATATTGCATTTGTTTAGTTGCCTGTGAATAAGAGATGTTCTTATAAGGTGTTGGGAAAAAGGCCATTAAAGCAACATAAAGGAACTGAAGCCACTGAAGTAGGATATGTAAACATAATGCATAGAGACTGAGAAGGGAGATGATGCTTGGAGACATAAACCTAGACATCTTAGAAGGAGGAAAGCCAGTTGACAAAGCTACTCAAATTCCTGAAAAAAAGTTGTCTTTTATGTGAACCATTTGAGAAGAAAACAAATCAGCGCATGCTGGTGTAAATAAAGTCTTCTCGGAAGGCATTGATGTAAGGTATGCTTTGAAATGCTTGACTGACATACCCTTGGTGAAGTAAATACCAGAAGGTCTATGGAATCCTACATATTCATAGTTTCTGATCTTTGTTAAACCATAGGTCAGAAAATTATACTTCGATCAATTTCTGGCAAGTTCTGCAGTGGACAATTAACCGCTATCATGGGACCATCAGGAGCTGGCAAATCCACACTTATGGACATTGTTGCTGGTTACAAGTAAGTGTGCAGTGAAGACATTTTTTAGGAGTTATTATTTTATTTATTCTTTCTGATAAGGTGGGCAGAGGAAGAGAGCTCTTCAGTGTGATGATAGTACCTGTGCCTGCATAGATCAGACATTCTGTCCGATTTCTTCTGTTCTATGCTTCCCCCTTCACTGCTGCCCTTTACACAAAAACCTCTTTTGATTGAAGCAGTCCATATCTTTGCTCTGCAGAATGCAGAAAGTTTCCTTGCAAGCTCCAGTGTTGTCAAGAAGTCTGCACAATTTTCCTACGCTGGCAACTACAGAAAAGTACATTTCATTATCAAACTGTCCTAAAAACTATCTCAGGGTCAAGTTTGTTGACATGCTGATGGTGCTTTCCCAGCTGTGATGTGCTGTTAAAAGGGAACCAGGTCAGAGAAGAGATAAAGGCAGATGGAGAGTGGATGTGAATGTGAGAGGGTTTTTGCCCCCACAGAAACATGATAGTTGAACGTTTCCTATGTTTTCAGAACTAAAAATGTACATGGAGCCATCATGGTTGGAAAACATGAACGTGATCTGAGGACTTTCCGCAAGATGTCCTGCTACATCATGCAGGATGATCATCTTCTGCCCCACCTGTCTGTGGAGGAGGCCATGATGTGCTCTGCTAACCTGAAACTGGATGAGCAACTATCAATCAACGACAAACAGGAAATGGTGAGAGGTTATACAAAACAGTGTTCTTTGCTTTTCACTGAAAGCACATTAATCAAGAGGTGGTTACTTGTCAGTTAGCTGGTTTTTCGGAGCATATTTCATTATCTCAGGACAGGTAGAGTATTTTTTTAGTGTTTTTCTGTCTTAGGGGCTTCTATGCTGACTTCTAAGTTAAAAATTGACAATTATAATACACCTATTTTTTTTCTAGCTGCAGCTGAAGTATTCTTGCATTCAAAACCTTCACTTTACCCTAGCTTGCTAAAATTCTTTTTCTCTTCTTCTCTAAATTAACTAATGATTTGTTTTTTATTTTAGGTTGACAAATAGAATACCCCTCAGGTTTTTTTGTTTCATGTCGATGAGTTGCTTCTAGTAGTCTTTTGCCTTTTCCGCTGTACCTAGGTCGATGAGATTCTGGACATCCTTGGTCTAACTGAAGCCAAGAAGACGCGCACAAGTAATTTGTCTGGTGGCCAGCGCAAGCGATTGTCTATAGCCCTGGAACTTGTCAACAACCCTCCCATTATGTTCTTTGATGAGCCTACAAGGTGAGTTGTGTTGTTTAATAATAGAAAAGTTGATTTATGTAATGCTTTACCCCATCATATAAGGCAGGCTCAAAGTGATGTACAAAAAGAAAACACACACAGCTTGTCCCTAAATCAGAGTTGATTGTGAGCCTTGTTTGTGAACTAATTGTGTTTACAATAGAATGAATGCCATCAGCATATATGCAATCTACAGCCTCGCTGAACCTTCATAGTTGATGGCAAAATCACAGATATAGAGGTCAAGGTAACGCTTCTCTGAGAATAAAGGCACGCCTCAGAAGATTGCTCAGGTGCACAGATGCCGAGGACACAGGGTTCAGAATCATGTAGATGTTCATAGAAACCTAAATGCTGTAGGCTTTAAAGGTATCCATAACCCTAATGTCATAAGCAGTAAATTTATCAGTAGGAGGTACCAAAAGTCAACATAGATCCATGGACAAGACAAAATGACAGCAGTGTGGTTGAGAAATTATTATAGGCAATTTTGTTTTAAGTTTTTTTAAAAAAAAATAAACCTGAAGCTGAAGGATCTATTGATGTCAAAAGTAATGATATCTTTTTAAGGACTGATTACATCTAAATTTGTATATAGCTTTGAATGGGTTTTGTTAGTTCAAAATTTGATATTTCTTGTTGTTAATTTGTATGTTATATGATGTATTTTTGTTTCTTCATCCTTCTAGTGGCCTGGATAGTGCATCCTGTTTTCAGTGTGTATCTTTGCTGAAAAAACTGGCTGCAGGAGGACGCACTATTATCTGTACCATCCACCAGCCCAGTGCAAAACTCTTTGAAATGTTTGACTATGTATGTAGCTAGTTTGAAATGTTTCTATGTATAGTTCTATACTTTGAATCCCAGTGGGGTTTGTGGGGGGAATGTGTGTGTGTAGGTTTGGGAACATCGGTGTGAAAATGTACAAATGTATGAATACATTTTACAGACTTAAAAATAAGCTTTCATTCAGTGTTGGGGCAATCCCTTGTCAATTTCTTAGTGACAAGACAAATATTTGAGTATCTAGTCATTAACATGGTGTAAGGGGGATCAGTGTGGTCCACATTTTACATACAAAGTTACCAATTCTGGCACCTGTCTAAAATGTTTGATTAACCATTTGCTGAAAAAGTGAGTGAACTACTTAAAGATCTTATACATTCTTGGACTTTGAGTTATGCATTTTTCTCATTATGTTGTAGATATAGGCTTAATGTATGTGCAGACATTTTTATTTTTAAAAAAAGTTTGTCCTTTTATGAAGTAATATGTGTTTCATGACCAGTAGTCATTATATATATATGTACATTTAATAAAATATCTACCTAAATATGTTCACAGTTGTACATGCTGGTTGATGGCCAGTGTGTTTACAGGGGCATGGTTCGAGCACTTCTGCCATACTTTCAGTCCCATGGATTGCATTGTCCTAAGTACCATAATCCAGCTGACTATGGTAAGAGATTTTCATTAGGAGCATAAAAAGTACTCACCTTTACAGACTACATCCATGGTCCATTTAGTTTGGAGTTTACATTCATCCGCATACTTTTTTTTTAAAAGGTAAATTGTGCATTTTTATGCCATCAGCAGCATATTTTCTTGTCAGCAATATAGATGTTAGTTTAATGTTAAACTTGTTTTAGCATTTGTTATGCTGACAGACAAAATGCATATGCCAAAATGTTTACTTTGACCCTGTACTGTGTAATAGATACAAAATGCATATTGTGAAAAAACAGGGGGCATTATATTCTTTAACTTCATCATGATACAATGTGAGAAATAATTTTTGAATGTATATAACTCTAGAGCGAATACCATTATTTTTTCTCCAGTTATGGAAGTAGCAGCTGGGGAGTATGGTGATGACAAGGTGAAACAGCTCAAGTCAGCTGTGCAAGATGGATACTGCGAACCCTTCCAAGAGGAATTTGAGCGTAAAAATTTGCCTTCAGGATCTTCAACTCCCAGTGACCACTCATCCTGTTTGGGCGATGATGATGGGGATATCAGTGTTGAGAAGGAGATGATGTCACATGAGAATGGCTGCTGCAATGGAGATGTGGCCAAAGAATCTTTGAAGAATGGAAATTGTCTGGGCTCAGAGGTAGGTGTCAACCATGCTTGTTCATTGGATTGCATGTCTGAGAACTTAGACACGTGTGGTGAATACATGTCTGGCAGTTAGTAACTTTCTTTCTTATGACTCTAGACAGGTATTTTCCACAAGAAAGTTACGACAACAAAGATTTAGACAGTAAAGTTAACAGCGCAAAACGAATATTACTTTCTTGTCATACAAGTTGAGACATGCAGTGCGCCGTGTGTGTGTGTGCAGGCACACATTCACTTGTAAATACACTGGAATCCATTAGCAAAAGTTCAATAATTTTTTGGCATATTAAGATCATGCTACTGTCATACTTTGTGATACTGATTTGTCTGATAAGGTTTTATAATAATTTTTGAAAGAAACTTCTTGTTCATTGAAAAATTGTTCTTGCTTATATCCACTGCACTATATTCAAGACCATAGAAAGCATAGTCACTGATTTTTTTTTCTTTGCTTTGCATTCAAAAATTTGCAGGCGCAGGTAAGTTAGGATGTTGTGAAATATACATAGTTCTAGAATACAGTCCATTGCCTCATTTTTTTTTTCATTTTTGTTAATTGTCTTCCATTGATGATTATGTAATATGTTTTCTCAGTATAATTGTATTCACACTAGAACAGTGTCACCATTCATGACAGGTTGATATAAACATGCATCCTAATGAATAATTCATGAGATGATCAATGATGATCTAGTGTTTTGTTAATTTTATTTGTAAAAAGTCAAACAACAAGCATGTAGAAAAGATATGGGAACCTGGCGCTGTGATATTAGGTAGTGTGTAATGTGTTGCTGTAAACAGCACGTGTCTGTGAGTGGAAATTTTGTAGCATGTAGCCAGTGTAGCCAACAGCTGGCATGATGTGTACCTCTGCAATGTTTCCTTGTAGTGAAGATGTCGCACAGTGTTTGTTGCTCAGGATGTGGCACGGTCTCTGGACCAGAATAATGGAGGAATTCTTTTGAATGAAGACAAAAAGGGAATTTTAAAGAGGCTGCTATGTCTGTTGACATGCACTCTGTGCACCAGTTAATAAGATACTCGTCAGAATATAAAGCAGAGTTTGATGAGGGTTTGAGAACACAGGCACACACACACACTTCTCACTCTCTTTCTTTCATTCAATTGTTTTCTCTTTCTTTCTATAGTATTACTCAGTGTTCTTCCTGATTACCTTCTGGTGATGTATTCATGGATATCGGCAGTTTACCTCATGGTTAAAATTGCCCTAACTCAGATGGGGAACCAGCTGGTTAAGTTACTCTGAATAGCAAACGGATTTATGAGCTACTGAGTTATCTAACTGAGTATCATAGCAGGAATTCTGTCCCACATCGGTTATTAAGTCAAGATGAGGTGGGGAAACTAAAATGCTGAACATTTAAAAATTAATTGAAAAAGAGAGCAGGAAGTGGTTGAACATCAAATTTATTCAGTCTGACTAAATAATTTTCTTTGTGAAAGTATTACACAGAAAATAATATTCATTTATTTTCATTGAGAAACAAAATGACTAGCAGAAAAAAAAGTGAAGTACATCAAGTGGGCTGCAGTGTTCAGTTTCATGGGGTTTTTTTTGGGATGTCTGCTACTCTCACATTATGAATTAAATTAGAACATCATATATGAGAAACTTCTGTCCAGTTTGTTTGCTGGAGCTAGAAAAATTCTGTTTGTAGATTATCATTATCTTTACTATTTAGTTGATCTATTTACTTGCGGATAAAACAATTTGGGTTGGCCTACTTAGAGTTTGTTAATAAGGGGTTTTAGCTTCTTGCGGGTAGCTGATTTATCCAGCTTGGGTACAGTGACAGACTAGGTAAACATGCTTCATAAATACATACCCAAGCCGAGCTGCAATAGAAGAAAATATATGATTTTGGAACTGTCATTTGAAACAAGACCGGACGGAATAAACCAAAAAAATATATATAGTGACTTCTTAAGCCTTGCATGCAAGAAATCAACCACCAAAAAACTTGTAACCATAAATATGGAAACAAATCAGCAATTTTTACTTGCAAAGAAAAAGCCTTTAACCTATATCTTTCATGACCTCATCATTTGCTCATTTTATTTTCTAAAAAATACAGTCAGATCATTTTTTAATGCTATATTGATTCCTTTAGAGTTGATTTTCTGCTACATGAGCAATAAATCTTTGAATTTAATTTAATTTTTGTGTAGACACACACATATGGAGTTTATAATGCTGAATTCCAAAAATGAAAATTATTAATGCATGAAAATTATGACAGTAACACAAACTTATCTGTGTATAAGGCTAGCCTTGAAAATAAGGGAGACATTACCATTTATGAATCGGTGATCTTCGACACATTTTTTAATAACCACTTTTTGTGTGGAATGAATGTCTTTTATTTAATTTTGTTTGTTTTTTAATTTTTTTTTTTAAAACTTCTTTTCGTCATTTGCTAAGTTTTAGGGAAACATTGTGATGCTGGAATGATTATACTTGTCACACAGTGTTTTCTTGTGTTTTGTTTCTGCACTAATTTTTGTTACCACAGTTACTTTATTACTTTTCAGCAATCAGACTCAGTCGAGGTTTGTACCTTCTTCATTTGTGCATGACCTCTGCCCTTGAATGGAGTAGCTCAGATATGGATATCGTGCCTTCTGTCTTTAACACACTCATCTATCACTAAGGCCATATATATTTATTCATATCTAGACCTGCACACATATTGGGATTTTACCTCTTAAAGCTTGATGTAAATCTGTAGTTTGTAAGACGTCTGTAAGAATTGCAGGTGTATTAACTAAATACTTCACCATTTTCTTTCTTCTTCTTTTCCATTAAGTTCTTTTTTGTCTGGTTTGTCTGATGTTTTCTAGCACTGAGCACAACACTGCATTGAGAAGTTTTCTTCTTTGTGGTTTTATTTTCCTTGGTATTGTTGTGATAAGCTTAACGGCATGCCACTGTTGTGCAGTTTGTGATAAATGTGGTACATTTGTTGTGTTATGGAAGGTTCGCTCTTTTTTTGTGTTTGATGCTGCATACTATTAACTATGCAGTTGTCACTTTTTTTTTGTATTGTGAGTGTGGTAGAAAACCGCCCTTACTATTATGTTTTGCATGATTATACAAGCAGTAGTATTAGTCCTTTGTTTGGCACACTGCGTCCACGTTATTAACTGCATAATTTTTACTTTTTTGTGCAATCCAGCTGTGGCTAAAGATCACCTGATACCTATGTTTGATAGCAGGGACCAGTGTTGTACAACAGCTGTCTTCTGTTTTCTGTTTTACAGGGATCTTAAGATTAAGATGGAGTTTCACTGGCATGGCTTCAATATCATTTCTCTTGTTTGCTCTTCCATTGTGAGACTTTTTCTACCTGACAGTTCTAGTGTCATATTCCATTGCAGCATTTGAGTGTTTAAACAGATGAAAACACCTAGGAAATGTTAAGTCAGTTGATCTGCAGTTGCAGGCTAATTGGGATGTTTACTAGCAGTCCATTGGTGGTGTTATTTTTGTGAAGGTGTTGTGCAGCATCATTGGTAAACTTATTGCTAACAGATTTTGCTTTAGATTTTTTGTGTTTGGTTGTGGGCTGTTTATTAGCTGATTTTATTCAGAGGAAAAATTTAATCATCAGTTTTAACAACATTTAAGAGACAGGGTTGCATTAAAATAATACATGCATCATTCTGTATGCTTGTTGTCAGTGCTTTGTCTATGTATTTACTTGAAAAGGTAAATAAAGAGGCCTGTTGCTTATCTGTGGGTAGGAACATCAAGTGGCGTACTGTGTCTAGAGCATGAATATTCAGCTCCACAGTTGAGGGTACTAACTACCAGACTACAGTGCCTCCCATATCAGTTTTTATTATCATTTAACAAAGTAAACCTATTGAATTTTCAGTGGAGGCATACAGAAACACATTATTATAAAAGCAAACATGGGAACTTGTAATTGTTATTGTTCAGTTGTTTACTGCTTAAAAATGAAGACCATAAAGTATTCCACGGTACTGTAGTTGTATTCCATTTGAAATATAGCTATCTATTAATTAAACAATTGCTAGATGTTGTTAAATGTAAGGAGGACAGTTTATTAATGATATAAATATCACTATGACATATCAGCTTCAGTTATTGGGCTAGGTGCAAAAGTTTGTGAAAGGAAGATTCTAAGGACCATGAAGGTGATCTCAGTATAGAAAGGTTGAGTCACAATCAAAAGTAAAGTCCAATATGCAGATCGAGACAGCCGACATCTGATACATCTCTGCTTATGTGCAGCCCCCTCTCCTTTCACCCAGGAACAAAAATTCACCTGCTTAAAGCCAAAACATGATTATGCCAGGCTGCTTCTTTTAACAGCAGATGGGAGGTGGACATCTAGTATATATACAAACGAACCGGGCTTACACCTATTGTGTGTAGAAGAGGCATGCTGTGTATCTCAAGTACATGTTAAATAGCAAAACAAAATTAAGGCTGTGTGTGTATGTATGAAGGTGTTTGTGCATGCATATTTATGCATGAACCAGTGCACTTTGATCTTAGATTTTGTAGATGCTGACAGTACCAGCACCAATCTGCCATCATTATTATGTTAGGAGGTGTTACCGCCCCAACCCTACTACCATCAACATCTTTACCAGTGGATTACATGTCCTTTAGCATTCAGTTTTAAGATTGTAGCGAAGCTGAAGGAATCATGGGCAGTACTTATCAGTGACATGATTTATTCTACAGCGATCCAGACAATTATCTTCTTCCATCTCTGGTGAAGGAGATTCTCCATTCCTCACTAGCAACTTACTGAGACCTGCATTTAAGTGGATAATTCCATTCTTAAATTTTTTATTGGCCACCTTTCCTCTTTTCTTAAAAAAAAAAATCAGCCAGTTTTATCATTCTATTTTTGTGCAATAGTCAGGAAAGAGTGGAGATGCTTGAACAGCTTATGTGGAAAAGAACTTTTTTTTTCTGTTGTACAGCATTTGCCTGCAGACCAGGAATGTCATTCATTCAACACCAGCTGCTTCACACAGTTCCGCATTCTCTTCAAGCGAACCTTCATGTCCATCATGCGAGATGCAGTCAGTTCATTGTCTTTTAATTTCCTAAATTATTTTTTTAAATGTTGAATTTATTTAAACTTATCAGTCTGGACCAAAAGAAAATTTCAGAAAAGTATGGTTGGAGAAGTTGGAATGAATGTTTATTTCATCTTGGTGTTATATTTCATATGTTCATTCTTCGCCCTTTTTTCATTATTTTTTAAAATGAACTGAACATTGCTGAAAAAATTCAGAGATATCCTGATGCCAGGGATATAAATAAAATGTCGTCAGAAAGTGCACCTAAGAAAAATGTTGACTTATTGAATGAAGTCTTATTCAAGTAATCTATGAGCATGTCAGTTTTTTTTTAATATTGTTTGCAGACTTTAACACGCCTGCGATTGATTTCTCACCTATCTGTTGGCATTCTTATTGGTCTCTTGTACCTGGGCATTGGCAATGAGGCCTCAAAAGCTTTCAACAATGCTGGTTGTCTCTTCTTCTGTATGCTGTTCCTTATGTTCACAGCCATGATGCCTACCGTGCTTACATGTAAGTCATCTCTTTCCGAACCTGCCCCATTGATTGTACTTTACTCTGTAGTCTGTAGATGTTAAAGTAGTTCTGTGGTAGGTAGTCATCCTGTTTGAAGCAGACAATGATTGATGTCAGTAACTTGGACAGGGATGAAAATTCTTCAGTATTATTCATTATCCACTTAGCTTTACCTTAGCTATATGACTACACAGCATTCACATATTACTGGTACATCATGACTGAAAAACTACAAAGACCCTGCTTTCACATTATTTTGTCATTTAAAAAAAATTATTTTTACTGTGTTTCACTGTGGTGTTTTCAGTTCCCATGGAGATGGCAGTGTTTGTACGAGAACATCTCAACTACTGGTACAGTCTCAAGGCATACTACATGGCCAAAACAATGGCTGACATGCCCTTTCAAGTGCGTTTCCTTGTAGCCTGTCATGCCACGAGTGGCATTTCTGATCTGATGGCTTATGTTAATAGCAGCAGTAAACTGGTGTATCTGAGGGAGAAAAGAGTCATGAAAGTGTGTGTGTGAATGCATGTGTGTGTCTGCACACTTGTTGCTGATATGCTCATGGATTTGTGTGTGTGCGTGTGTTGGTGTGGGGAGGAGAGGAGGGCTGTGTTATGTACCTTCATGCATACATGTACCCGATAGTGCTGATCAATTTTGGGACTTTCGTGAAAATTGCATGAAAAATATGTTAGTAGAGCAGAAAGAGTGCATACAATGTGTGTATGGTGTTTGCACATGTGGACTGTACTTTGGCTGTGGCAAAGGTTATCAGAAAGAGTACAAAGGTTAGCAGAAAGAGTACATACAATATGTGTATGGTGTTTGCTCATGTGGACAATACTTTGGCTGTCCAAAGGTTATCAAGCATGCCTAGAAAATAATAAAGTAAACATTGGTGCCAAGCACCAGGACTGTTTCTGAAACAATAGAAAATCGCCCATAGCCCTTTGAACCTGCAGGAATTAATGTTTTTAAGGAGCCAGGTTTCTGTCCCTGACATCATATTCTCTAAAGTGTTTGGAATCATTTTCTGTCTTCTAGATCATATTCCCTCTAGTGTATGGAAGCATTGTGTACTGGATGACCTCGCAGCCTACAGACTTCTTGCGGTTTGTCATGTTTTTGACTCTGTCCACACAAACTTCGCTTGTTGCACAGAGCCTGGGACTACTCATTGGTGCTGCTACTTCCCTCCAGGTAGGATGTCTGCAGGAAGTGATAGCATCTGTTAGGATTCTAGAACCCAACAACTTTATATAAGTTCAAGGGTAGTAATTTGGTGAATACAGAGACCATTTCTACAAAGACTATCGAGCTGTTTCATGCATTTTAGACATTGTATTTTGCACATTAGACGTTACTTTTGTAAAGTACACTATGCCTACTTTAACGTGCAGTGTGGAGAAATGCACTATAAAAATTTTTATTATTAGATACTGGCTCCTGTTAACAGTTCGCCATCGGTACAACTACTAAGGTTGTGGAACCTTCACCTAATATCCTTCATAGGAGCCTAGTTAATGATGTTGCTGTTTTAGTTTTGTACTTCCTCTATTTATACAATGATATTTGAAATATTATTTCTCATTTTTAACAAACCTGTAATTATTATGATCATTTAGCTCCCCTTAGCATTGATGAAAATTAACTAACCCTTTTATTTATAATATACAGCTTCTAGAAGTTAATGGGGAAGTTAATGTTTTTCTCATCATTTTTTATAGTAAATTTGTTTCCCTCAATCGTGTAGAGTAAGTTTGGAGGAGTCTTTTTTTGCCTTTGTCTTTATTTCTTTGTTGACAAGATATGTCATTGATAAATTTCTTTCCTGAAAGTGTTATGAAAAATGAAGGGCTTTTCCCTCCCCTTTTTTAATAGCTGAAATCAGTGGTTGTTGTGCCATAACAGCGTGCAGGATACTTA
This sequence comes from Pomacea maculata, assembly GCA_004794325.1. Taxonomy (NCBI): domain Eukaryota; kingdom Metazoa; phylum Mollusca; class Gastropoda; order Architaenioglossa; family Ampullariidae; genus Pomacea; species Pomacea maculata. The sequence continues at coordinate 169,756 of SRHC01000905.1, forward strand.
GAATTTTTGTAGAATGAATGGCAACTTCGCACAGTGCTTTCTGTGAATATTTTCTTGGCAAGAGCGTATTGTTGAAGATGTGAATTTTGAAACAGATTTTTTTTTCTCTAATGGCAGGTGGCTGTCTTTCTTGGACCAGTGACAGCCATTCCTATTCTGCTGTTTAGTGGGTTTTTTGTCACATTTGACACCATTCCTTCTTACCTGCAATGGCTCTCATACCTGTCTTATATCAGGTGAGTGAACTGTTTTGTGAATGTTGTTAATCTACAAACTTGTTTTGTGGACATTATTCACCTGCAGACTTCTTATGTGTCTGTTGGATGTTGGTGTGCTAAATTGCTGTCAGTTGGATGCTGTTCAATTAGTAAATTGTTGATATTAGCTGGCTATGTGTCATGTAGGTGTTATTTACACAGATATCAGATGAATATTGTTTTCTTGCTAACTCGTTCTCTATCAGATGGATGTTGGTGATATGCTAACTTATATGTTGAGAGAATGCTATTAATATTTGAGCTTATTATGAATCATCTGATGGATGATTGCTGACTCACTTTTTTACATATCAAGTGAGTGTTGCATGTTCCAGGTAAGGGTCAGGAGAGTTTTCACTTGCTTATCTGCCTGTCCTTGACAGGTACTAGACTTAAACCAGACTTCCTCAAGCTAGAGAAAAGGGGTTGTATTCTGTTTCATTATGATGAAACCACTAAAACTTATCTTTTAATACATGTTATCCTGTGGATGTCAGCTTCTGTCCCACTTACCTCAGTTTCATGCCTCAGTGTTAACATGTCTTATTGCAGGTACTCATTTGAAGGTGTTCTCCAAGCTATCTATGGGCAAAATCGGGGCAAGCTTGACTGCAGTGAAGAGCAGTGCATTTTCAAACAAGCCACTGATGTGTTGGAGGAGCTTGATGTGCAGCATGCTGAGTTCTACCTTGACTTCATTATCCTTTGCATATTTTTTGTCACCCTCCGTGTCGGGTGCTACCTGGTATTGCGATGGCGTGTCAAATCCCAACGATGATTGCAGCCTAGAAGTAAAAAGTGTGCAAAACAAACAGCAGCATGTGAACTGGAAATCATTTCAGACATGACCTTTCCAGGCCTTTTAACAAGATGGAAACATAGGATGCACAAATACTGTACAATAGTGTGTAGTCCCATCCATTTGTGGTTTTTTGGTTGTTGTGAGAGGTAGGGAAAGTGGCAGAAAACTGTTCCACTGACTTTTAGTTGATTCCCACCTTGCCAGGTGTGTGGTTGTTTTTTTTTCCTTCAGAAAAAAAGCCAGTTTCCTTATCCTCCTTAACTCGGTGGTATTTAAACTGCTAGACTGTTCATGGAAGATTTTACACATTTTACTTTTCTCAATTGACCAGCAAATTTATTGAGGGAACAGACATCTGCTTTCCGCATTAATTAAAAACTAAGGATCACTTGTTTGACTTAAAGGAACATGCTGTGCATGTGAGCTAAGAGAAACTGTTGAGCACTGGAGTAGGATGGTCTTCTAAACGGACAACATAGGGGAACGGAATCACAAAGTTCCTCCAAGTGGACTTGAGGGACTGCTTCACAAAGTCCTTCAAAGCAGACCAGTCTTCCTGTGCTTTGTTAAAAAGAAGTTAATGTAAAACAAAAAGTTCCAGAAGTGGTGTTTTTTGTCTTTTTATTCTCACTGTTTGTTAAATGTTCATTTTGTTTCAAACACATTTTTTCATCAGGGTTTACATTTCACTTGTCTTCTATTGATCGGAAAGGACCAGAGTTGCTTTATGAAGTGTCTTTGCACAGGACAGGCTGTAAAATGCATCTCTGTCTTCAGCATCTTTAGACTTGCATACTATGTTTATATTCTTGGATGTTCAATGCTAGGATACAGTAGTTTACAGCGTTGTCTTGTTATTTCACCATCATAACTTTAGCACTCTTTTAATTTGAAGTTTTACATCCTTCAGGATAAATTTTTTCAGCAGGTAAATCTTAATCTTTTACGTAACAGTGGATGTGAAAACCCAAAATATGATCAGACTGTGCATGCTTTTTTTATGTTGCAATGTTTGATAGCTGCTTATTGCATTTAGATTTTTCCCCCATGCTGAGAGTTCTGCAGGGAAATATATTTTGCCTTTTTTCAGCCATAATTTGTTTTTTCAGTTTAATGGTATTTTCTGGCTTAATGCTTGCTTGCTGCTCTGCAGCTCTAAGTTATGTTTATTTTTTTCCTTTTAGCTATATTCATTTTGATTTATCTTGAATGTTTTGCCTGTTTTACTTCGAGAAATTATTTTATTTGCTTTTAGTGTGAACTACCTGTAGATATAAGCATGCTAAGTTTCTGCATTTAAAAGATATGTGTAGTGCACAGAAGATCTTGCCTACAATAGCATGTTGCATAAACAAGAGTAGAGATTTGGCAGCTTAAGTGTGGATTTTCCTTTGTCCTGTGTTAGTTTTGTTATAAAAACATGAAAGCAAAAATATCTTGTGCTGCCTGGTGCAGCTATTAAAAAAAAACACATACCATAATATTTGTGTGTATATGGACAGTAGGCTATAGCTGTGGCTGTTACATGCCTAGTACAATATGCCTGCATGCATTTGGGCATAGACAGGTATACACACACTGTTTAAAGCTACTGCTGCTGATATATAAAAATATAACAATGTAATGCCATGTACAAATGTAATGCCAGGAGTTGCATTCTAATTACTAAGAAAAAAGGATAAGGAGAGCTAATGCTAACGCTAGAATATGATGTAATAGCTTAATGCTTCTTATGTTGGCTTGGTCCTTCCTAGCCTTACCTTTAATATACAAGGTGATAAGATGTGATGATACCTTTTGAAGTTATGCAGGTATGCAAGCATTTCGACCCTTCCTTCTACTCCCTTAAAAGACTGCTCTAAGGTAGGAGTGTTTGCCTTGGGATGGAGACCTACTGGGGTTGTTTAGAATGGATGTGGTCTTCCTTAACGCACAAAAACATCCTGACAGAATATATTTGTGATGGTAAAAGAAAGGGGATCTCCCCATTCTTTGAACAGCATATTTAAACTCTAGATTGTGGTCCCCAAAACAGCTGCACCCTGGATGCTTTCATATTGTGAGCCTTCAGAGCACAACTGTTTCATGCCACCTTATATTCTGGCAGATGCTACATTTTTGTTTGAAGAATGAAATTATGTTGACATTATTTATTTTCTTGTTTTATTTATGTATTTTACTTTCTATTTATTTTTCAGAAGGTGAAACCCAGTTAAAGAGATGTTTTAGAAAATATTTATAAAATGTGATAAACAAAAGAGACTGTTGATAATGTGTCTGCATGCTTTTGTAGAATGTTGATGTACAAGAATGCTTGTATTGCAGTAAAAGACATACAGACATTTTTTTATTTTTGTTTTTTTGTCATTTTTATTATATATTTCAATGCATATAGAGAATTGAAAATACAACGATGATGATGAGCAGATGGTTGACCGTGCAGTTGCCGACGACAACAGTGTGATAAACCGTGCCATGTCTATATGTAAACCCTGTCAAATATTTTCATTGCTGTATGTTAATTGCTGGATGTGTTTTTAAACTGTGTACAGATCTACTGCATATGTGTATTGCACACAGCAGATGTGTATTGGGTTTTTGCAATTGAAGCAAATTAAGTACTTTCGAATGTTTGATGTCTTAATGGTCTGACAGAAATTCATTTATAATTTAACTATTTATCTTAGATGATGTGCTTTCTAACATGCACAGAAAATTTCCTAGAAAAATATAAAAAGTATAAAAGAAATAAATTGGTGAAGGCTTGCTTTTAGAGTAGCCCAGTTTTGTAATGTTCTGTAAGGCTACTAAAATATAGAAAATGAGGGAGATACAGTGTGATGCATGTGTGTGTGTGTGTGAGCATACAAACAAAATCAGCTAAAGCAAAAAGGGCACATGACTTTATTGGGTTTGAAAACTTTGCAAAGGAAATGCTGCAGGGTAGCTTGTGAGCTTGATTACACCTGTTAGGTTCATATAGATTGGTGTAACAAAATCATCCATCTTAACAATGCCTACTTATATAAAAGAAGTTGCCAGACTTTATAGGCAGCATGAGGCTGTAGAAGTTTTAGCGTTCTTGTAGCAATGGACAAAGAAAAAGAGGCCGTCATCTCTGGTCATCAGTATTTGAGTATTCAAACTGCTTTTTTGGATACCAATGTTACTAGATACAGATATCCCAGCTGTCTTTCCAGGTGAAGTCTTGAAAATGTTGGTTATTACCGGTGATGACAGGGCCATGGATGGAGACAGTTTGATGACAGTGATTGATGATGTGCTCTTTTTGTACATATTTGTCTCCAGCTGCCATTGCTTCTTTTTGTGCAATATGGATGGATGAATGAATGGGTCATCAGTGCTTCCAGTAAATAATATAACCAGTAGGTGCACTTGCATGCATGTTTCTTGGTCTTGTCCTTTGTTTTTTTTCTTTCATTCTCTACCTTTTCTGTCTTTCTAATAACTTCTGCTCTTTTCTTTGGCATAAATTTTCTTGCCACAATAAGTGCACATAAGTGGACACTACCTTTTTGCTGTTTTTTGGATTCTTTCCACCCCAGTTCTTTTTGTTCATGTTCATGTTATTGCTGTGCAGTAGACAGTTTCAGACATTGTAAATCACGTCTTGTGCACGCTTTAGTGTTCTTTCCTTGGTCTTTTCATTTCTTTTAACTAGTAAAGGTTATTATTTCTAGCCCTCCAGCAGTCTCTTTCCTCAGTTTTGTTAGCAGAAATGCCAACAGAGGATTATTGCATTTTATAATCTGCATTTGACTTTTAAAAGCAAGCCCGCATTATTTTGGAGTTATTGTTAATGTAGGTACCAGATTAGGAAGGTGGCCGCATGATTTTTATGCCCCTTGTACATGAACTTATTACAGGGGACAGCAGAATTTTTGTTTGTTATGGTATATATGTGCATGTCCTTTATTGTTTGATCACACTTCCCACAGAAAGGGAATTGAAAATGCAGATTTATAAATTTCTAGAGCTCTTAAAGCAAAAGTAGGGAACGTAGCAATTGTATGCCTGGGGGAGGGGGGGGGAAGTTTCCCCTTTTTGAACAGACTTCGATAGAAAACAAACTGTTAAAACTAATCTATATTTTTTTTATCTTCTTTTGTTTTGTTTTGATATAGTTTCTCTTTTACTTGAAGGTTAGAGGTATTATGTTGCAAAGCTACTACATAAAATTTGAGTGAACTTGCCGTTGTTAGTGCTTTTCTTGTGTTCTTAGGTTTGCCTCTTTCACCAAAATAAATGCAAGCAAAGAAATGTTATGTTCTGAGCAGGTTGTTAGGTTGACGCTTTTAATTTTTGGCATCATTTCTGATAATCCTGTTCTTTGTATCGTCAGATGATTCAACTTTGACAGTTGCTTACATGTAATTTTACTGTTTCTTCTACCTTTGTTTGTCTCTGATTCCCTTGGTTACAGAATTATACTCTGTGGATAGATATTCCAGAATTTCCAACAGTTGATGTGTAGATTCTTATAATGCTGGAGCAGATACTAATGGTACCAAGCTGGCCCTAATTTCTTTCAGACCAGAATTATCCATTTTGTCATGGTGAAAATACTAAGCCAAACATGTACCTTGTGTTCATTTTCAAGCATATGCAGATAGTTGCTGACATGAACATGCACACCAGCTTGTGTGTCTCAGAGCAAACATTGCTATTTTTCATATCCAATGTGGCTCCGAGATGCAAAAGGTACTGCAAATGACAATGTGGTGTTGCTTTTCTTTGGTTTTTAAATTTCTGATCAATAGGGCACAAGTCGAGACATATTTCCAAGTGTACTAATGATCTTTATGTGATGTCATTTATTCATGAGTTTTTAACAAGCTTGATAGATAGTACTTTGATTGGTGCATTCGTTAGCAGCAAAATTTACCTTTGAACTACAGGTACAGAAAAAAGTGTTTACCTCAGGGAGTTCATGGTCATTAATGTATTCTGAATAAGTATTTTACAGACATGAAGAAATAGTAACTTTGATAAGTGAATGTAAAGTTCCACAACAACAGAGAAGCGAACGTACCCATGTCTATAAAGCATGCCTATATTGGTTTATTGAGATAGCACAAATTCTATGATATTATTTGATATAAAAATGATTGTTTGAACATTGAAGACGAAGTTCTTTTAATGTTGCATTTGTTGCTGCGAGAATTTCATTTGTTGTTTTGTGGGCAAGTTAAAGATACTCTCCAGTGTTTGTGGGCAAGTTAAGGATGCTTTGTCAGTATTGCTGTATGTCAGAAGGCACATGTTCCGAAGCTGTTGTAGAAACATTGCATTATTGTGGTGTGTGGGTTGTCAAGATACATGGTGGGCAATAAGCATGGTAAATCTCAACTTGCATGGCTGTATGAATTAGCCAGATTGGCATGGCTCAGCCATCAGCTATTTATGGATGTGCTGACATGATGGGAGATATTTTTGCAGGCCAATGATCTTATTCTCCACAACACTCACTGTGTAACTGCTCGTTTGCCACTCATGGTCCCTTGTGTCTGATTTGTGTTTTAGTTCATGTAGGCATTTAGATGTAAGAAATTGTGTCTTTGTCTTTATATCCTTCATTATGTTGTATCTTATGTATGGGAAGATTCTCTAAAGAGGTTTCTTAAGAGGATACGGCTTGACAACCTTGATGCAAAGAATTCATTAAAAAGCATTTGAGGGCTTAAATGTAAGACTGCAGGGTTACCTTGGTTTCAACAATCTAGGCTTTGCATAAATAAATAAGCCAGCTGTATGTCTAATACCATAAGTTTGGCCTGTCTGTCAGGCAGGCTGAGGTCCAGTAGAAACCATTTTATATCAATGGAAATCACTGAGGTGGACAGGCATTACGTTTGTTGTATCATCAGGAGAGACTTCAAAGGTGAACATGATTCATTGTAAGTCTTAAATAATGATTTTCTTCACATCTCATTTTAATTCATGAGCTTGCATAACTTTGTTGACAGATCATAAAGCAGCATATTTTCTCATTCTTTTTCTCTGATCAGTTTCTAGTTTCAAAGGTTTTTTTCTGTTTAAGACACCAGGATCTGTGGATGATCAAATGCAAATGGCAGAAGTTTTGCAGCAAAACAGGTTTACATCTTGATACTATCCAAAATCATGATCTTTACATGAATTTGAGTAGAAGCTGAGTGAATTTCATCTGTCTGAGTCATGCATGATACACTCTTACCTGTAATACTAGTATATATAAAGAAAGAAGTTCCTTGCAGGTTTCAGATTTCCCTACTGTGTCAACCTGTCTTACAAACTTTCTTTGTCCTTGTTAATTAAGTCATCAGGCATTTGGAAAAAGCCATTTATCCGAGGAATTTAAAAGGAAATTGAGATAATTTGAGAATTCACTTGCTTGGTACATCATGCCTTTTAGATGGTATGGTACCACAACAGAACAAGTAGTTATTTCACATGTCAAGAGAAAGTAGGTATTCAGTTACTTAATCTTCTTGCAGCTTACTTCCACCTTCAGGATGTTATAAATTGCTTCGATTAGATTAGTACAATACATTGAAACTATTTTTAGTGTAAACTGCCTACTATTTTGCCAGAAATAATTAAAAGCTTGGTTTGCTCTATAAACATTGCTTACTTTTACTTTATGCCTCTTAAATTCAGGTTCTGAAATATTTCAGTTTACTAGAATCCAGAATGTTAGGTTTTTTTTTTTTAGTTGCTTTGTTTCAGTCATGTTACCCATATTTGCTGTTGTCCCTCTTATGTTTAAGTTTTAAATGTGGTGTCTTCCATCAGGTGTGAAAGCTGGCTGTGCAATGGCTTTTTATCTTACTAGAACTGTTACCACTGTTATGTCAAGATGCCAATAATGCTTGTAAACAGTTTGTCTTCCAGTACTCAGTCTTCATCAGTAAACATTCACCAAGGTGGGTTTTTTTTTTTTTTTTGTCCAGCAATGTTCCAGCAGTCTGTTTTTGATCATGATCTGTTCATTATAATGTGTTATTTGTCCTGAATGATCCCTTTTTGTTTGGCTTCCCTTTGTACCAGCTGCCCCTGCAGCAGACTGAAAATTGCTTTTATCCTGTCCAATACTCAACTTTGCCACAGTCTTGAAAATGTGTTTACAAAAATTAAGAGCGCTTTTTTGTGAACCAACATCCCTTTTTTGCTCCATTTGTTTCTTGGCTCCCAGTACTTTGTGCACTGCTTATAAGAAATGGGGTTAGGATCGAATTTCTTCAAGAATCAATTATCTGCACAGATTTGCACTTTCTACAGCTGCTTAGATGTGCAGTGAATGTGCTGAATGATGCTCGCCTATGAAGGAAAGGTCATGCCTTTTCCTGAGGTTGAAGTCTGAAGAAATATGTGTTCAGAGGTCATATGCTTACTAGCAGCTGTTGATGCTTTCCTCACTACGCAAGCTAAACAAAGCATTTTTGGTCGTAAAATGCACCATCCAAGGCTGCATAACACATTTGAAAGCAAATCCCGTTTTTCTATTACAAGCACAATGGGAATAAGGCATGGCTATTGGAATTGTTGAAATTGTGACCCTAAGATAGTTGTATTTTCAGTGCTAGAAACAAGGTAAAGGATTAAAGTGCTTAAGAAATATGTGTAAAACATGAAGTGGTTGCATTTCATAATACATTTCTACAATCTACTTGTTAATGCCTCTTTATCCATGAATTTTTTTTTTTTGAGGGGAAGGGGCGGTAGTTTATTAGCAGGAAGTATGTTTTGGATTGTTGTATGCATTAGGGTATGGAACTAATGCACTACTGGGGGGTAATGACAGTATGTTCTGGACCTGATGTACATAGGAGTGCTTGAATTCCCCAGGTTTTCTGCCCATTTTTCCTCTTTGAAGCACTCAAAAGTCTGTCCTTGATACAGTACCGCAGTTTCTCTAGATTTAATAGAGGAAATTGCAAAATAAATTTAACTTTCACCTGAAATGTCTTCTCTTTTTTTTAGTCTTCCTTTTTTTGGCTTCATAGTGTGTGTGTTTGAGAGCGAGAGAAATTTCAACAACAGTAATTGTGCAGAAAGACGTTGAATTTGGTTTTCAATTATTTAATACGCATTCAAACACTCCACCTATTACATGATAAGTTTTATCATATACTAGATGTAGGTAAAAGTGATATCACTGGCAAAAGTATTAGTCTTCAACATGTTTTTACAATAAATTTATCAAACATTAACTGGAGGAAATAGTGGAAAGGCTTTAAATGAAAAGCCCCAAGCAAGTATGCTGCTAGTCAAAAAATCCAGCTAGACGAATTAAAAAAAAAAAAAACTACAAAAATTTTGAAATTATTTTAAAAGTTCCAGAAATGGATGATAAATAACATTTTTTAAATGAACTTTTCAAAATGATCTGATAGACCAGTGGTTCTCAAAGTGTGGTCCGCGGGCATAAGTGAGGTGGTCCGCGGCTGACAGTCCTCATATGTCAGCAAAGTGATGTTTAAAGTGATGCATTCCTCGCATTACCATTTTAATTACAAAGAACGAGGTATACGTAGCTTTATGTCATCTTATTACTATACTACTTTTCCAAAAGGACATTTAGTTTTGAATTAAAATGAAACAAATGCGTTAATTTAAATTTGAAATTCATAGTACAGAGTGATTTTTAGGCCTTGGTGGTCCGCCAAAGCTTTTACTTAAGTAAAGTGGTCCGCGGTCCGAAAAACTTTGAGAACCACTGTGATAGACTTGATTCTGGAAAGAACGAAGTGCAGATTACTTTTTTTCAGGCTGAGATTTAACCAACCTGGTGAGGTGAAAAAGTCAAATGATATGAAGAAATAGGTTTCAGTGTACTCCATTATAAACCTTGTGCATGGAACCTGGAGTGAATGCCAGTCTATTGGTTCTTGGTTCTGTCCTTTTCACAGTCCTTTGCACATCCTTAAACATCCTCTCCCTCTGCGGCTGCCTCCTCTCCCTCTGCGACTGCCTCTTCTCCCTCTGCGACTGCCTCCTCTCCCTCTGCGACTGCCTCTTCTCCCTCTGCGACTGCCTCCTCTCCCTCTGCAGCTGCCTCCTCTCCCTCTGCGGCTGCCTCCTCTCCCTCTGCGGCTGCCTCCTCTTCCAATATTTGACCTTCATTAGCCTCCCCACCCACTTCCTCACTTTGCTCTTTCACTCCCCCTGTTTCTTCATCTGCCTCATTGCCATGGTCGTCATCGTCCACCTCCTTCTCCTTGGAGGCATCCTCCTCCAATACCCCTTCCAATGCATTCTCCCCATCATTTGCTTCACCTGTGTCATCTGTTCCCATCACCTCATCTCCGCCTGTAGCCTCTTGGTCTTCGACACCTTCATTCTTTTTTTTAATTTCCTGTCTGGCCCGGAATCCTTTATAACCAGCCTGGATCTTAATGGCTGCTTGTTCCACAGCTGGATCTGTGAGGTCGATGTCAACCTCTTCCCCTTCTCCTTGGTCTTCTGCTTGAACTTCACCTTCACCTTCACCTGGTTTGTCTGAATTGTCTGGCTGGGTTGGTTCACTACTGCTCAGCTCCTTTCTTGCCTTAAAGCCCTTGAAAGATGCTTGGATCTTAACAGCAGCCTTCTCCACCTCTGGGTCTGTCAGATCGATGTCTATTTCTTCATGCTGCTCAGGCTTGTCTATGGTTGTTGCATCTTTACTGACGGTTAATGATGGTTCACCTGAGGAGATACAAGTTCACTAAAACAAGCTGTGTGGCATTCAGGATATGCATTTCAGCATGTGACCAAACAAAACACGTAGACTAAAAGATGTGATAAAATCATGGTCTACCTACTCAAAAAAAACAAACAATGAATTACAAAGGCACTTTCTATTTTACCAAACGCAAAGCTTCCTTTGGTAATAAGCAGTCATATTTTTATGTCTATCATCAAATGTTATATTTAATTAAATTCAAAATGTAATATGTTTTATTTAATTAATAAAACTCTCAAAGACAAAAAAAGCTTAAAGGTGGTCTAAAAGGGGCCTGCCTTTCAGGGTTTTTCTGGTCCTGTATCCACGGTAACTTGCTTGAATCTTTATTGCTGCTACCTCTCTGTCTGCATCAGTCAAACTTGAATCCTCTCCCTTTACTTGGTCGCTGATCTCTGCTGTGACTTCATCCTGTGGACATCCAGCAGGAGCATCAGTATATTTAAGTAATTAGATGTTGACGCCTCTATGAAGCATTTTATAGTTTTTGATGCAGATCTCCTAAAACAACTCAACATACCTAGTAAAACATGTTACTTCCCACTGATTATTAAAAATAAAACTGATCTGTAATGTGTAACAAGTCTAGGCATGTAACTGATTTGTTTCTACTTGTTTTAGATATTGGGGTGAGATGCCATATAGAATTTTTATTATATACACATATAATACAGGATATTTATTCAAGTGCTACATTTTGTATGGCTCAATGAAATATAATGTAAATGCTGCATCCTGGCTATTTTAAACTTAGGAAATTTGTCAGAATAAACTATTAAACAGTCAGAAAAAGGGACAAAAATCAGGGTTTCCTTCCTTTCATATGCCATTCAAATGCAATTATGTAGGACAAACTCCACTTCTCAATACCTTACACTATAGCTGACAGAACTAT
>SRHC01000905.1:181887-262590 GCA_004794325.1 Pomacea maculata
CTTGGTTTAGATATTGGGGTGAGATGCCATATAGAATTTTTATTATATTAAACATGCATTTATATACATATAATACAGGATATTTATTCAAGCGCTACATTTTGTATGGCTCAATGAAATATAATTCAAATGCTGCATCCTGGCTATTTTAAACTTAGGAAATTTGTCAAGATAAACTATTAAACAGTCAGAAAAAGGGACAAAAATCAGGGTTTCCTTCCTTTCACATGCCATTCAAATGCAATTATGTAGGACAAACTCCACTTCTCAATACCTTACACTATAGCTGACAGAACTATTATATCAAAGTAAACTCAAGGCACAATGGATTCTTTAGATGCATTTTTTTTTTTATAGAGGCTTCACAGACAATGCTTTCTGAACATTACAAACAAGCTTAAATATTCTATTGCACAGAACAGATGCACAGCAAACTTATTCTTTTTATTATTATTCATTTTTGCTGCCCTATGCTCCTCAAGGGAGCAACAAGGAATAAACATTATTATCATTTTAGAAGCCTTTTCTTCATCAAATACAAAGGTGGCCACTCATTTTATCTCCCAAATTTATAACTTTAAATCATATTATTATTTAACATATTATTTGTACTAATATTGCAATTAAAGAAAATTCACTGGTTTGTTGAAGCCCTCCTCTTCTTCCACTGGTTTAACGCTTGTTGCATTTTGCGCATGGCGCATTTTATACCCCTTGAAACCAGCCTGGATTTTTATAGCAGCTTTTTCTACTTCTGGATCTGTGAGGTCAATGTCTACTTCCTCCTGTTCTTTCTCTTGCACCCCTTGAGGCTGGCTGACTTCTGTCTCCAATGCCTGATGGAGTTGCATGCAGGAGGAGGACAAGCAGTGGTGTTGTTGGGCAGGTGGAGGGATGAGTTAATGGAAACAAAACCAAACAAACACTCATGACCACACAGTATTAACACATGGTTATTCATCACTGCACACATTATGAGTATAACATTATGTTTGCATGCCATTTCACACAACCTATTATACCACCTAGTGCTTATGTTTCACACACCACTTCACACCAGCAGTTAAAACACTCTATATATTCTCACACACAAAAAATTAGGAAATTAAAGATGACTAAAATCCAGGGGTTCAGAATCTACAAAAATTATTATCTATAGGATTTGTGAAAATAATCCACTGAGTAGAATCTTGAAAAAAAGGCATTAAAACATCCTGTGATTTATTTACCAAACCCTGACAATGATATTTAAGATATGGGATGTATACAAAAAGTGACACATAATTACTAAATAAGCTGACTAATTTTGAAGACTTGTTTTTGCAGGCATTGGACAAATTTTGGAGGCAAGTTGTACAGATGTTGTTGACAGGGCTGCAAATTTCACCTAAGTCACAGTAGTTCATGAGCAATGTTAAGGGAGGTAACTTAGCTCATCATTCCCAGTCTTTCTTTCCTGGATTTCCCCTCGACAATAACACTTTATAAAGATTTGGAATAGAGTACTATTTTACTACTGCGTAGATTTACAGCTGTGCTTTGTAGCATACTGATTTCACTAAAGACTACATCCACTATATAAATAAAAGAAAATACATTATATAACTTATGTAACTTTTAAAGTCGATCAATGCTTATCTCATAAGTAATTATTGGTCATGTGTTGTTTGTTAATAATGTCAGAAGAATGTTTCAAACTTTTGTCTTGAAACCTACTTGCCTTGACATTTCTAGTACATTTACTGATCAATTCACTATGTAGATTTACTAAAGAAAATAATAAAGACACGTGTAATACAAATCTGTGATGCTAGTAGAATTACATGATATTTTAGAAATTGTAGATTAGTGTGAATCATGTTTGGTTGTATAGAAGATCTAGGTTTTTGAAACTCGCATAAAACTGGTTTTATGGATCTTCTTTTAATATAGTATCTACTGATAATTAAGATTCCTCAGCTCTTCTTAATGTGCAATATTTTATGCTAAACATTCTTGTAGGAGGAAAAGAAAAACAGATATTTGAAAATAATGTTCATTGTACTGCAGGTTTAATACTAGAGCCGGTTGTAGATAATTAAGAACAGCTCTTACTTTCACAGTATGTGTATAGTAATATCCATATGATTGCTATTCTCTATGCAAAAACCAAAGTAGGAAAGAAATACACACCAATAAATAGAATAAAATAAAGGATTAGCACACAGATGTCTTCAAGCTTAAATGCTAAAACATTCCAGGGGAACTAATCTCTAAAAAAGCAGAAAATACTACAGATAAAAAATCCCTACGTAAGCAAAGCAGCCCAGTTGATAAGAGGTCTGCAAACTGACATTTCACATACGCCAATGTTAAATAATCCTTATAAAGTGTTCTTGGTACTGTTCTGCTGTGTGGAAGGTAGAACAAGAGAGAGAGGAATATGGTATTGAGAGTGTTGTACCTTTCATGAACATGTTGCCCAGTTTAAAAACAAACAGTTCCACAAATCTGATCTTGACATAATAAAGTTTTCTTCATTTAAGGAAAATAAATATACCTGCTTTCATTTAAGCCCACCTGCTTGTCTGGAGGCTTACATCTTCTTGGTTTCTTTTATTTGTTTATAGTCTTTGGATTTTCACACTCTAAATTCCCAAAGGGTAGTCTGGATCTTTACGGCCACTTTTTCTACTCCTGGGTCACGAGGTTAAGGTGCATCGATATCCTTCTTTGCTCGAGATGAGTGGCTGACACTCATTTCCAGGTTTGATAAAGTGAAGTGCTGATGATGTGGCAGCTAGGTATGATGAACATCAGGCAAGTGGAAGAATGGCATTAAAGAAAAAGACACGGAAACAAAAGGGGTGATCATAAGAACTTGCATTGTGTCTACTATATGTGCATGCACGTAAAACTCTTATTTTGTTACTACACACTGCATTATATGCTCTTCCACATATCGTTCTTACTGACGCATGCCCATTCAAGACAGTGCTTAATTCAATTACTCAGCTACTCACAAACACCAATTCCCACAAATTGCAACAACACTCAGTACACTCTACCAGTGTTTTTCTATCAAGACAAGCCTTAGTATACGATGGGAAACCTTAAGACTAAACCATCACACCAACACCACAAGGTTTGCTACCAAGTACAGACAGTACAAGTCCCTGATAGTTCCAGTCCACTCACCATTACTCAAGTAAAAGGTTTAAAACTATGCACAACAAAGGTAATGAATCATTCCTTTCATCAATTAAAGGACCTTCAGTTTCTATTTCTTTTAGTACAATAAAAGATCAGCGGTATGACTATTTTGCATGCACTAGCAACTGAGTGTTAAGAACATTGAACTTGCACAATGACTAAAATATCAATCATACCTTCATTAAATAAATTAACAAATGGGCAACAACATGTGAACATCCCCAATAGTCCCTATTATTTATAATGCTTTTATCAAGATAAATGCCACGTAAACTTGCACACATGTGCACACCTACCATGAACCTAAGAAAGCTGAAATTTGTACACTCACATAAATGGCTTGAGAGAGTGACCATGCATCAGTCACACGCCTTTGTGGACAAAAAGCTGAACGGTTCATATGAAACCCTGTTCACACTCGTCGGTGGTGAGTGGGGGAGGGGAACAGACCCCCCTGGTGTTATTTAAATGAAACTGACAAGTCCCTTAGTTGCTGATGGCCCATGCTGCTAAAGCATCAATAAAGCATTATCCCAGACTATACCTGACTGATAAAAGCCTAAATGCCCATTGCATTGAGAAACCCAGCTCATATTCATGTTCAATGTGATGAGTGTTTCTACACAATTGTGAAAAATCTAGTTCTTTACACCTGCTAAAGGTTGTTTCATTAACTGTGTTTCTACTGGCATCAATTTGTCTGCATCCTACTCTTTTATTCACAAGGACTAACCATGTAGTTGAATGCTTGGTGATAAAGGAATGGGACAAAAAAAATTGTCTTATAGGTATATCTCTTAAGTACAGTGATACAACGTAATCGCTTCTCTTTTTCATGACTGCCGCCCACCCAAAACCACCACACCAACTGAAAGGTAAAAAACCCTGCAAACAGCAGGTACTAGCCAAAAATGTTTAAGTATTGACTATGCCATGTACATATGTCATGTTTATTAGAATGTTTGTGGGTGTGGGTCTGATGATTGAAACATCCCCGTCCCTACCATGCACAATGCCCATACAGTGTGCAAGGATTGCAAAGCCAAGTCAACAAAGACAACACCATCCCTCTTCTTGGTTGAGTACCTGATTTCAAAAGAGAGGATGCCCACTTGCTGCCCTCAGCCATTCCAAAGAGTGTCATCAATATAAGGACACATCATACAAGAAAAAGATCACGCTGAATGGTTGTGGGATCCTTCCACATTTTGCCATATGTGGTGGGAGGGACAAGATCAGCTTCAGCACAGCAGCACACAGTGAGATGGACATGACCTTCTACAGCATGCGTAAGCTGGTAAACTCAAATAGTGTACAGTCAGTGTACATAAAATCATAACCCAGAAAATAAACAGTTTGCGTGGAAGGGAGCAGCAATCACCTTCCATAGGTGGAAAATAGAGTGGCCTTCAGTAGACATCTGTGATAATTTGATGAATAAGCAATGATGGAATTCTGGTAGAATATTTTGTGCTTTTTATTGAATAAAAGTGAAACTGTTTGTTCAGTAGTGAGTGAAGTAACAGAACAATACATGTGCATGAACAATTGGCTTGAAATTGTGCTTTCAAAAGGAGTTCTTTTTATCTGTATATTGTGTGACAGTTCTTCATCCCTATAAAGGCATATCAGTGTGTGTTATTGTTATTCTTCCTGCTCATTTTTGTAATAAGTTCATGAAGATAAATGCATAGGTAATATTTTGAGTATTCTGTTGTTTCTGTGAGTGTGCACATTGACTAGATAGCACAAACACTTCTTCCATTGCTGTTTATCTTACCAACGGGGTAAGATTTAAAAAAAACTTTCCAATGCTCAGTGTCATTTTTTGTTACTTGAAAAAAAACTGTGTTTTATCATCATGCAAAATATAGAACAGTTTATAGACAATTACAAATATCCAATGCTTATGAAGAACCTTGTGGAATAGCTAAAAATCTGTCATCTGTTATTTTTCAAAATGGATGCCACACTACTTGCACATTTGAAATCTGTATCACTCACTCACTTTTGGGACTGAAAAGACAATCTTGGTGTTGAAAGAAAGGTAAAAAATTGTACAATTTAAAGATTTACTGAAAAAAAAAAAAACAAGCTTTCAGTTTAGACTCAATCAATGCTGTCAGACAAAAAAAAACTTTACAAGAACAGCATAAATATCATTTAATGGTAGTTTGTACAAGATGTAGATAAACAGGGAAAAGCCCTTTATGTAAACATTCAAATGCTTCTGAACTTCTGTTCGCTACCTGCTGTTTGTGCAACAAATAAAGATACAAATAATAATGTATAATTTCAATATTCAAAATAATCTTTCCAAAATTGTCTCCATGTGTAAAAAAGAATATAAAATTCACTAGTTTGTTCAAGCCTTTTGATAGCTTTTAAAACAGATTGCTCTATCTGATTCACTGATAATGATTGCGCTTCAGTAAATATAAAAAGTTAATATAGATCATTTAAGCACACCTGCTTAAGCCAATTCCTTTTTTTTAATTTAATTAATATCTTTGGATTTGCGCACTTTAAATTCCCGGTAGGCAGTCTGGATTGTTGTTGCAGCATTTTCCATTTCTTCACCAGTGAAGTAAATGTCAGTTTTCTGTGTCTTGGCCTATGTACAGACCACGATAAAACAAGCCACACACAAACTTCTCCAGTAGAAATAGTACATGCCCAAACAGACTAAACTCTGAAATTGTGAACAAACTCTTCCAAGTATAGTAGGTATCTGAAAATACCAGTGCTGCATAAGCGAAGTGTGGCCAGTTGCTGAAAGAACTGTGGTCTGATACTGTTCGTAAGACAATGTAGAGTAATCTTTGTAGCATGGTTTTGGCAAGCATGCACTCTTAATTATGATGTGCAAGTGTGCTAGGAGTAGGAGAGTAAGAATCATGAGTGGGTATTAAGAACACTGTATTTCCAATGGGCATGTTGCTAGGTTTAAAAGCAAACAGTATGAGATGCCTAGTCCATTTTACATGGGTTTTTCCCGTATCTAAATATTTTCTGGTTTCATTCATGCCTACCTCTTTCATCCGATGCAAATAAGTTCCTGGTTTTTTTAATTTGCGTTGAATATAGCCCTTGGATTTGCGCATACTAATTCCCTTGTAAGTAGCCTCGACTGCTGCAGCAGCAGTTTCAACTGCAGTGTCATAAGGGGTTACAGAACTTGTCTTCGTCACATGACATGATGTCCACATTGCACAAAAGGAAATAAAAATATCACTTTTAGTGCTGAGTTTTTTTTTCTAGCCTTTGCCATACTGAACATCAACTCTTCTGCATTGCTAAATGTTGGAATAGGATTAACCTCTAAAAACGCTAATAAATTCGACAGATATTTCACTTATGTTTATCTAAAAGTATAGGCAATTTTGTTTTGCTTTTATGCAGAGAGTGGAGAAAGCAGTCAGTTGCTGATGGAACTTTGTAGTGATACAAGGCAAAAGCTGATGTACAAATAACTTTAGTAAAGCAGCTGTGGCATGCACATGCTCTTGTGCTGTATATGTGTGCAAGAGGAAATTTGTTTTGGGTGTTTAGAGACAGTTGCTGTTGTTCTTGTGTGTTCAATGCATGTCTTCAGTATTTTGTCCATATTGTTGCCTTTCTCCTGTTCATTGTACATTGTACATACATTTCTTGTTGTCATCTCAAGCACTTCTGGTCACGCTTTCCATTCTGTTATTCTGCTCTATTTTTTAAATCATGCATTTATTATTATTAAAAGCAAACTATTTGAGTGGTCAAATCCATTTATAATAATTGTAATGCCTTAAATCTTTAAATGGGTTTATGTAAGCCCACCTTTTTCTCAGGTTTGGTGTGGTCTGTGAATTGTACCTCCTAGAAGGATTGAAGTCTGACACATTAATATATGTCAAGTGTAAGGACTAATTAATGCAAACATACACATAAGCAATCAAGCAGCATGACTACACATAGTTCTCTATGCAATAGGCAAGCTGTACATGCATACAGCTCATAGTTTTACTATTTATTTTACACTACTAATATACACTGTCAGCATGCCATTCAACACAATACACCTGCATGCTGCACTTTTCTGAGACTGGCTGCTAAACTAGCAAAGCTGTTTCTACTAATACAAAGTCATTGAAGATGTGCACTACAGATTAGCAAAAGCTAAAGCAAAGCTAGCTGCATCTAATGAGCAAGGGGGAGAGAAATCTACCACGGTTCACCTTTTCCCATTCCATAGCTAAATGAAAGTTTGGAAATGAGACTTAGCTGGACAATGACAAACCTTCTTTCGTTTGATCTCCTCTCTGGCCATGTGACCCCTGAACCCTGACTGAATTTTAAGGGCTGCATTAGCCACCTCAGGGTCACCAAGGTCTGCATCCTGAGATATTGGCGGTTCCGGTGTGATGTCCTGAGAGAAAGGGGTCAATACAGTGACTGTAGAAGGCAAAAGACATTCCAGTGGTATGACCGATATTAATACCATTCCAGATTAGATCAGTGTTGTAAATAAACTTGCCCGATGACTTGTTTGACACCATGCATGACAACAATATCTCTAGCTTTCATCCATCTCCTTCCTCTCTCTCTCTCTGTCTCTCCATCCTCATTATTTTAATTTTTTTGCCTCTTCGTTCCTCCCTTCCCCTCTTTTTTCATCTTCTTCTCTACATGTTTTTGTTTTCTAACCCAAGAAAAAGTACTAATTCACAATAAATATGCTGATTTCAGTACAGGCAGACACAGCAGAGCCACCCATTCACACAGCTGGCTTTTCATGGATGAAAAGGACTGTAGTCAAACTAAAAATGACACAGCCTTAATTTTTAGGTCAATAAAGAACAAGAGTATCTCAAGGCCAGAACTGGCAAGCTGGAGTGACAGTCCCCACAACTAAACATAAATCACGATTGTGATAAAGGTACATACACAATCATTTTCCACACTGTATAACCACATTTCCGTACACACACACATGTGTATATCGGCATTCTCTCTTGTATGTATTTGTGTGTATTATGAACAGCCTAGTATAGTTAGCACCTCAACTTCCGAATTGAAAGTTGCTGGTTCCAGGTTTGCCTGGGCCTATGACTGGAAAACTTTCCTTGCCCAACCAGTTGACAAGGGCCTGATTTATCAGGAGAGGTAAAAGTTTTATGTAGTGTATCCTAGACACTTGAAAACCACCAAAAGCAAAAGGAAAGCTGCATCTAAGGACCAGACAGATGTGATTGGGGTGGTGGTAGTGGAGAATCTACCAAGGTTCACCTTTTTCTTATTCCATTCCCACTCAAAAATCAGATCGAGAAGGACAGCAACAAACCTTTCTGTCAATCTTCAGAGACATTGGTAGTTTCTGTCTAGCATCCTGGGAGAGAGAGAGGGTCACTGACAGTACAATGACTGTGGTAGACATTCCAGTAGTCTGATGGATATTATTACAATCTATGTGATCATAAATATGAAACACGCTTAACCATATCTCTAGCTTTTTCTTTCATCACTCCTCCGTCCTCACTCTATCTCTTCTGTCTTCTCCTCACTATTCCACCTGCCAGCCCAGCTTCCCTCATTAAACTTAAATTTTAGTCATCTTCTCCTCTGCTCATGCTTCACTTTCATTTTATTTCTTTTTTCGTTATGAACACATTTAATTTCAGTAAAGGCAGATATTGCAAAGTTACCAATCCACAGCGCTGGCATTTCAAGGGTAAAAGAAAAATTACAATCAAACTAAAGATAAGAAAAACAAAAGCGCACCAAAATGTAATTTAGGTCATGACCTCTGAAGTCTTTAAGAAGAACACAAGGAAGAGATCTCAAGCACTGAACTGGCAAACTAGATTCACTACTTCTATGAAAAAATCCCCACATGATTTTATATAGTGATGATGATATATAATTTTCTAGACTGCATAATCGTGCATGTTAATGTTAATGCATTCTCTAAATCATTGCATGCATTTGTATGGATTCCAAGTAGCCTGGTAGTTAGTGCCTTCGACACTGGAGATGAAACTAGCTGGTTTCACGCCTGCCTGGGTCTGGGACCAGAAAACTATCCCTGTCCACCCAGCTGATGGGTATCTGACATAGCACAGGGGTAAAAGCTAACATGCTTTACTTTTTACAAGTTGTACCTTGGAAAACTGCTTACAGTTAGATGCTCCTTTTGAAACATATCTTATTTACAGCAACAGAAAATATAACATTAAACTGACACACATCTGTCGTAAGAAGCATGCATGGATTCCTTGTGTAAGATCTTGCATAAAAAAAGAACCCATTATCTTTGATCAGATGTCCAGTCATCAGATGCATTATATATATAAAAAAAAATAGAAACACATAATATAGAAGGTTTGTCAAATCACAAGCATCTTATAGCCATTAGAGCTTCACTTAAATACTCCTGCTGACTCAGTGCATGCTTCTCAGCTTTCATATTTAAGTCCAAATGTTCTGTGCAGAACACACATCTCAAAAGTTAAATGATTGAGAAAATATCAAAATAGCAACGAAAGCAAGCACAACTATGAAAGGCAAGTTAAATGCACTCTTACTTTGATGTCTTGCTGGAAATCTGCATTCTTAATGTACAAACATTACTTACAGTATTTAGACAGTGTTCACTGCCATGTGTGTGTGTGAGAGAGAGAGAGATAATTGTAGGTAAAAAAAACAAGTAGAGAAAAACCCAAACATACATATCATGTTGTTTCTTTTGCTGATGTCTATCATAAGTGGACATGTCAACAGGAATGTGAAGAAAGAAGACCAGAATTTTAGTCACCTTGTGTATCAGCTCCATATCTCTCTCTCAAGAGGATTATAACAAAACATATAAATATATGCACTTTAACATATATTTAATCTATCTTTTCTGTAAACTCCTGCTTTCAATCATTCACATACACACTCTCTACTTTTTGCATATCTTTGTTGGCAGATATTTTTGGTATGTTAAGACAGATGAGGTAAAAGATGAGGTGCAAGTTCTATCCATAAATTCTCAGGCAGTTTTAATCAAATTCTGATTCCTTGCCTGTCCCTAGTTGGGACAATCAAGGCATTTGTATCAACAGTAACACCAGACAAAAGGTTCAAACAATAAAAGAAAAGGCATCTACTTTTCATCACCACTCCTTCCATCTACCTCCCAATGAGAATATACAAGACAGCTATTCAACCTTTGATGTTGGAATGCTATATTTTTGCTTAGTAAGATATTCACAGTTTCTTAATCAAAGGTTGCTAATTTGAATCCTTTTCCACCCACCACTTCTGTTTGTGTGTGCACTCCCATGAGTGTGTATGTGTTTTGGCATATGTAAGCACGGGTGCATGTGAGCGACAGAAAAATAGAAAAATAGAACAGCACAAGAAATGTAAAAGAGAGACATACTATCTATAGAATGATAAGAAAATGCTAATAAAATAACAGTGATTTATGATGTGGTAAGAGAACTAGGCATTTGATTCTACATTTACTTTCTTCCAACATTTCAGATGATATTCTCTAAGTTGTGTAATTTAACAAATAAATAGATAAATTCCTAGCCTATATGCAGGTCATGGAGTTCTGACTTCTTGTACATTTGCTGGCAAAATGTAATGCAGCCCCCATGTCATTTCTCACAATACTTGCCTTTCGTATCCAAACAGTTATCACATACATTGCTGGCATTTAGCTGTCATCAAATTTTAATTGTTTATTTCCTTTTTTGGTTTTATTATCTGCGCACTCAAAGAAAATTAAAAGATATGTTTCACAGTGAACTGCTCCCAAAGGTGTCGTAAACAATAAAAACAAACATCAATACATAAAAAAGTGCCATCTGGTAGTAAAGTCAACAACTCTTCCCGTTGTTGACTTTTTTTTTCTTACGTCTACACAGCTGGGTTCACTCGTGGGTCATCGCACCTTTATTTATGCCTGTGAGCATGAGTGAAAAATGGATGGATGCGTTATGAATTACTGTTGAAAGATAACAGTATCATAAATGGATGACGTGAGCTAAAACATTACACTCAAAATGAGGCAACTGACAGACAAGAGACGCCACTTTGTAGATGACTTTGAAATTTCTGCTGCATTGTATAAGGTGGGAGACATTTAGGAAAGGCTGTTTTCAATAAATCAAGGGATGATCTGAAAAGGATTCATTCCTCAAACAGGGTTTTGAGGCCAAAGAAAATTGTGTTGTTCAAGTGCAGGATTCTGAGGGCAAAAGCTCATGATATTCCATATGATTTCCATAGAAATGACTCATTTCTACCAAAGACTGTGCATGCAGACTTCTTCAGTGTTCAGTTGTATATATTATATATAATAGATCGACTGAGAAAACAGTGCTGACAAATTCAGAAAAATGTCAGCAACAGGAAGGAGGAACATTGTGTTAGTTAATCTTGATTCATAAACTCATTAAACAATTCATTAACTCTTGTTGGGCAGTAATGTAATGAAACTGATGATGCATGCAGCGGGATCTCAAAAGCATGCAAATGGTGCATGCAAAAGAGATAAAATAAATATATGACTTCCAGTTACAAGAATTTATATCACTCTTCTACCTTCATGAGCACAGAAAAAATGTACAAACTTTAAAATTCATGACAAATATTACCCTCAACTGAGCATTTAGATATAACTATGATATTCAATCTTGTTTTGCATATGTCTTCTTCTGAGGTATTTGGCACCTGATGCTATCATCCAGAGTGATAACTGTTCACTTGATTTACGAAATTACAGAAATTAAAACAAAAAATCTACATGATGGTTGCCATGAAAACTAAACTAAAACATACAGCGTTGATTCTGGCTTTAGAGGTATAGTTCCTCATATCCTATGATGTTAATGAAAGCACTCATGAATATATTAAAGATCAAAAGAAACACACACACACTGGACCCAGTTCAAAACATTTTATATATGAAAACAATTCAAGCATATAGACACACGTACTGTCATAGTACCACTCAGTGCAAAACTGTCTTTGTCAATGGTATCAAATCCCAACTTGGGAGAGTTTTGTTAAATAAAAGTTAGGCCTGTAGTCTACCTAGGGATGCAGATAGTTGGGTGGTTAGAGTACTGGTTGACCCAGCTTTCTACCAAACACCATAAAAGGTTGGGGAAAAGGCAAAGCAGCATAAAGGAGAGAAAATGGGCACCACCCTCACAAAAATGATTGCCTCAAGAAAGGGGTTTTTATAACCTGCCTAGCTATAAGTTTCAATAAATACTCCTGACTCTGTTTGGATTACTTCTTTTCTCATGGGTGGGAGGTAGGGTTCTACAGTTCACCATCATGACACTTCAGTGCTGGCACCTTAATTTCATGTTAATATCTGTGCAGTTAATACACAAGGGACATAACACACAGACACAGAACTAGCGTTATGCCTTGTCAACCACACAGCACCCTTAAAATAACAAATTTCTAGAAAGAAAATAAACTCCTACCTCATCGCTGTCCATTCTGTAGGAAACATTGATGTTGTGCATTAAACCTCTCATTATAAAGTAATCAGGCAAAAATAATACAACTATCATATTTACTATATACAGCTACAGGTAACAGTAAAACTTAGTTGCCTAGGCATAGTTATGTTCATTTATTTGCTGAAAATAAACAAATAAGTAAAAAAAATGTCACCATCATACACTGTGAGTAAATATAATTATAAAAGTGTATCATCACAAAAAGGTGCCAACTGATTGAGCTCGTCATTAGTGGTTTGTTGCTATCTTTCTCAGATCTACTGATGTTCTCTGTGCAGTTTTTAAAAATTTACTTATCATTTATTTACTGAAGTATATTTATTTAAATCTAAAATGGGACTAACATTGGTTTCGTCTATCATGTATTTATACAGATACCAGCCACATCAAGTATCTGTACAGATATCTAGCGCATATCAAGGATCTGTACTGACACATCAAATCAAACCAAACTTTTACCTTTTTCTGTTGCGAACCTCCATACGCCCCAAGTAACCACGGAAACCAGCCTGGATCCTGAGCGCTGCCTCTTCCTCGTTTATTGAGTAACTCCTGGTGACATAATCTTGTGGGCTACGTTCCTGGTAAAGCCAAGAACTTGTCACACAGGTATACTGATTCAGCTTGTCATTACTATTTCATATTTCATGATAATATTTTTGCTAGCACCTTTTTCTTATTTTTTCTCTTTTCCCTTACTTTCTTCCTTCCTTAAACCAGAATTTTAATCAACAACTTGAGTTTGACTAACAAACAGGTTCACTGCAAGATGAAGAGTGAAGAACTTGCAGGTAAAACAGCTGATTGGGAATAAAGGTAGCCATGGGATCTATCTCTTCTCCTCTCCTACCACTTCCTCCCAATCATCTTTCCAATGCTTTCCCATAATTTCTGTATACTTACCGCAGAACCTGATGGGTACCTACTTCTTCCATGTGGACTCACTGGTACAGCTGCCTTAGTCAGAAGAAGTTAAATGAGAATTCCTCTTCCACAAAAATAAGAACAGGATTCAATGAACATGCAAAAACAAATCCCTGCCCATCAAGTGCATGTACACTAACCTTGAAGTCTTTATTGTAGTAACGGTCCTCCAGTCTGGCGCCATGGACTGCTGGGTCATGTCCAGTTTCTAAAAAAAAAACAACAAAAAACCAAGCAAATGACAAAATGGTGAAACGTGGTGAGGCCACATGTAAAACAGACATAGCATAAAAAGAGATGTGGACAACTGGAGTCCAGAGTAATAAGGTCAGCTAGAATATTACAATATTACAGGCACATCGCAAAGATAATACAGCTTTGGGCAACTGGCACACATCCAATAGCAGTGGCCACATACCCATTTTCAAACACTCCCATCACCAGACAATCTCACTTAATAATGAAGCTAATTGTGCATGTCACAGATAGCTTGGCGATGTCCATCTTTCAGTAAAAGCCAAATCAATATGTAACATGGCATAGCTTGATAACTGCTTATCACAGCAGGCAAAACATCACCCTGAACTGGATCAAGGCCTGAATCCACAATGACTGTGTGCCCCACTAGCAAGATCAAGGGTGGGGGAAGCAAAAAGTGTGCAACAGAAGCCAAACCACAAAAAAAGCTGAGAAAAAAACTTTTTCTGGTACGTGGACCAACTTAACATCACATCCGTTTGACAAGGAAAAGCCATCCAAAGTAACTACTAAGTACAAAGAAGCGAAATGCATCATCAGGAAGGATATGAAGGCAGTGAGGGAAAAACTGGACTGAAGACAAAGGCTGACCACAGACAGGGAATGATATGAGGTGCAGCAAAAAGGTATAACAACTACAGAAGACCCTCACCAAAGTAAGGTCATCACAAAGACGTCAATCACCGACGACAACAATGACCTTCTCATGGAAAGCGCAGCTAAACATTGCTTCCACTATTGCATCGTAATGAAAAAAAATACTTCTGCAATGCCAGCACAATCTCTTCCAAAAATTTATTAACTTTAAAATATGCAGTTGACAAAATCATGTTCATGTCTTTTTCTTTTGGACACTACAAATAAGCATTTGCTGCTTTCAACTGGTATTCTACAGCTTTGTAGACCACATCAATCTGAAGGAAGGCTCCATCAGAAAACGCCAAAACCTTACACACAGACTGAATGTGCAAATGGATACGGAATGAGACCAGCACTTAGGGAAGTCATGGTTAATGTCGACGATAACAGCAAACCAGAATGGAGTACAGTGTGGGGAAGTGAACAGATTAGTAATTGTTAATTGTTCTCCCTGACAACAGCATGAACGGACAAACATTAACACTCAGCATCTGGTAACAGTAAAGGGATGTTTATGTGTATGTATGTCACTGTGAAGTTAACTGTTGCAAAGAATACATATTGTACATATGTTTGTATTTCACAGCAAGTTTAAGTTAATCACTGCATTGAAAAGAATACTATTCAATGCTTTAACTCATTTGATTCAATGATAAAGTCGTGGGATCAAGTGACAGCATGATGGCAGCCTGCCCCCACCCCACTGAAACATATGTAGAATGAGGTAACCAGATTTTGCTTCAAGTAGTGTTAAATAATGGTCAGCAAAAGAGCTTCAAAATAAGGTTAAATTAAAGTAGAATGTTATAGTTCAATGCCATGCCTATACATAGTTTAATTTATCAGCAGGGGATAGAACTAGGTTGCTAGACATCATCTGGTGACTGCGAAAACTATGATATAATGGTGTCTGGAAGGTGTGGCGTGAATGTACTAACCGAGGATTGTCAAATACATATGGACTGCCATTTTATATTTCTACTTTCTTAAATTGTGAGGTGCTCAAGTTTTACATCAACTCCCCTACTTCCTGACTTCTCCATAATTTTACTACTACTATAACAACAATAACAATAACAACAACAATTTGCTCTTTAGCCGTTCTACCTTTCTTTGTACAAATCGCATGTAAAAATTCAATCTAAAAATGCCGCTTTTTGTTTCGGAGCTGCAATAAAGAAAACATTTTCATACGAGTGCAGGGGGTGCCCGTTCTGTTTTATGTTTTTTTAAAGTTTTTTTTTCTCGTCACTAAAACTATACAGGTCTTTCTGAAGTTAGCTTCCACCAGTTCTTGTAGATCGTCTTTACAACAGTGATGCCCGGCATCGGCAGATGAGCTCGCACAGAAAGAACTTTTGGCAATGGAAAGAACAATGCAAGTTTTTTAAACTTCAATCACATACTAGAAAGCGTGCACGTGCATGCGAGAATGAGATAAAGAGATGTTCCTCGCGTGCATATAGACAATTGTGTTTACCTGGACATGGTCTTCTGTGTCTGTTTATGAATTCACTGATTTGTGACACCTTGTTCCCCATCGCTGGCCTCCAAAAATGTTGTGGTTCCCTTTGACCTCTTAGCACTGTTTCACTTCAACGATTTCAAAACTTGCCATATGCTGCGAACTGGTTGAACACATTGCATGCCAGTCACGTGAGCTAGTCTCCTTAGTCAAGGATTGTTGTGGACAGCGCAGGTAGTCACCTTTCAAAAACAAGCCATTGCTTTCCTTCACCAGCGACTGATGTCGCGCCCTTCACTGGTGACTGTTGTATAGCTATTCAGAGGTTACTAGCATCAAGTCCTTCGTTTGGTGATTCAACTGGTGATCGATACTGAGCCCTGGTCACCGATGTTGAACCCTTTGGTGGTGATAGATACTAAAACCTTCACCGGTGACTAATGGCAACAGCTAAGTCAGCTCTTTATTGGTGACTGGTGTCAAGCTCTTCACATGCCATCAACTTGGGGACAAATCACTGGTGATTGATGTCTATAGTCATCACTGGTAACTAGTATCAAACGTTCTATTGGTAACTAGTGTCGAACCTTTGACTGGCTACTGATCTCGAGCCCTTCACTGGCCAAGCACAAGCACTTAACGGACGTTTGGCGACAGGATCTTCACTTAATGACGTATGTCATGCTCTCCACTGCACTCCAGCTGCTGCCAAGCCAAACTTTTCCTTAAGTGTCTATAGTATATCCAAGTTATATATTCATTGATTCGGGCAGAACCATTATGAAAGTCTCCGAGTCCCAGCACAACCCCATCCTTTGGGTAAGATGCGTTTATCTTCTGCGTGTCGTAGAAAAGCCTGACGACTTACTGGACGTCCTCCAAGAGCAGGGACGGAGAGTCCAAACCCACGCCTCTTTAGATCAGCCCACGTGACACGTCACGTCACGGCAGTGGTTCTTTCCCCCACTTCCGCCTGCACCGTCCCTCCAACGGCCGGACTAAGGGCAAGATTTTTTTTTTAAAGGTGTCCCCTTTGGTGCAGGTCTCGCGATTTCATCCCAGGCTTCGCTTGCTAGTGTGCAGGACGAAGACAGGCGGATCATGCGTGGTTTGCCGATGCTACCTCCCACCCCGATTGCCGGATGACTGCGGCACGTGCGTATGGCTCATGCAAAGCGCGACGTGCCTCCGCATTTTCTGTCGATCCGTCCCTCCATCCAGCCCAACGGACAGACAGAATTTTGCGTACTCAGGCGCGTGCACGAGGCTGGCTGGTGGTGGTAGTGACAGGAGACACGACAGACAAAATCAAGAAGGGATGATGAAAAAGCACTGATACTAATAATTATACTTAGTTGACAATTTTTTGTCAGACCAAAGAGATCGTCTTCGATTTCCGTCGGAATCCTCCACCAAGTCATCGTAAGTGTCATCCACGACAAGAACGTGGAAACTGTCTCTGCTTTTAAATACTTGGGCACCATCATCGATAGGAGACTTCGTTGGGATACTAACACTCAAGATGTCGTGAAGACTCACCAGCGCTTCTTCCTTCTCCGGAAGCTAAACTCTTCCTCTCCCAGTGATTTCTTCACCTCTTTTATAGATCGCATATAGTGCTGTCTCCCTCCTTTGTCTGTTTTACAATAGTTTGTAGGTGAAGGACAAGAGCATCTTACATCGTGTTGTATCCACCTGCTCCAAAGTCATTGGGACAGCCCAGACACTTCTGAAAATCTCTGAAATTCTTCGCGACGACAGACACGTCCTGGGAGAATTTTTCCAACTCCCATCGGGCCGCCGATTCTGTGTACCTGCATCAGGACCAGCAGACTGAGGCTGTCCTGTAACTGTTGTTTCTGAGCGAGTTCTCAATGTTACTGTGCGCAAATGAATGCAGATGCATGAACCATGAATGCATGAATCTGATATGAATATGATGTGGCATTTTTTGTTTTGTTTTCTTATCGAGCTTTCCCTAATTGAAGTGTTATGTTATCTACAGCATCTGCTGATGCTTCATCTTCTTCATAGTTGTTTTTTTCATGAAAACTAAACATGGTGAAATGGGTGTGTGTGTGTGCGCGCGCTTGTGTTCACTAGTATACGTGCCTTGATAACTATGATAAGTCCATAAACCCGTTTCTATTTCTACTATTTATTACTATTGATCATTGTATGTTGTTTGTGATGATGTTGGATTAAATCTCTTGGCTTTTTTTTCGCAATCCACAAACGATTTGTCAATAGTGATTCTCTCTCCTCTTTTTCTGCTTCTCACCAGGCCTAACGGGTACACGAACTACAAAGTCGGGTGGGTTGGGAAGTAATAAGTCTCACCTCAAAAAATAAAAAAGGGGAACAAAACTATGATTAATATGTTTCGATTATTTTTAAAAAGTCGTAAATAATAAGCCATTATTATATTATCCATACGCACCAAAAAGCCAATATGTTCCTAGCGCAAAAACAGTGAAGAAATAACAGATTCATCCGTGTTTCAATAACTACCTCATGCACTACAAGCCCCCAATCACCACACCACAATTTGTAGCTGCTAAGTGGCTATCCCACTTAACTGCCAATCAAAGCATCCCACCACAGTTTTGTAGGTGCTAACAACTTAACCCGCAAATTTGCTCTCTAAACCACCAACCCCCTCACAAGATGCCAACAGCAGACAACAGGTTAACTCCCTTGCCACGCTATCAGCACGTGCGTCGTCCAAAAGTTACTGACGTCACGAACCACACTTGCAGCTCTGATTCGGTGGCGGATTTTCTCCTCCTACCCGTCCTTCCACCCTTCCACGTCCCATACACTACCCGCCCTCCACCCCGACCCTCCCGATCTGCTTTCAACCTTGCTGACGGGCCCATGCACGCGGTCAAAGCACGTGCCGCCAACACTAGCCTCTAGAAACTGGAAGCAAGCGCTCAATTTAGCAAATTGCGGCGTCCATGGTATCTATAATCGGTCAATCCCATCTCCTCAGCATTCTACCCTGGCACCATGCCCATAACGCCGGCACCTGTCTGGTCCGCGGTGGCGACGTAGACCGAAAGACCGCGCATTCATTGGTGCCACAACTCCGGTCAGCACGTGCGCTTTGCTGAACAAACTTTGTTGTGTTTGTTTCCTTCAACGCCACGTCGTCTGCTGTGATCGTCATCACATGTCTTTGCCAGTAACTGCGTGAATAGCTAAGACGTTCAGAAATTAATGTCCAAGTCGGGTAGAAACTGGGCTCAACGGTGAACATCACTGACCACAAACTCATCGCCATAGCAAATACCTGACTTCCGGTACAGGCAGCAAGCGCCGACTTTGTGATGCTTTAGTGATCGGGTCAATCTCGAGTTTTCTGTGCTCCTATGTGCTGTATGAGTCTAGCATAGACTTTTAAAAGAAATATATAAGTTTTGTGTACAGAAGGTTCTATTTATTTAGCCAGTTTGAAGTTACAAGGCTATAATTTCAAAACAGCATACAGGAACGCGAACATGCATGGTCATGACTGTTGTAATGAACTTTTTGCCAAGCACAGTGGCACATTGAGCTTTGAAACGGGTTTGAATATGACTAGATGGGGACAGCAGCAAAAAAAAAAAAAGCCAGTGTATATTTGCATTTAGCTTATACAAAGACTTGATGCCCCCTATTGCCCACATTCATTATTTATTAAGAACTTGTTTTACATAAATGAAAAAATTATAAAATTATCATAAAATCATAAACATTGTTAGAATTATAAATGACAATGCATTTTTACCATTTAAACTGTTACAAAACATAATAATGAAAAGTATGTAATCTCAACTTTGCCCTGCCAAGTTCCAAAACAGCAACAGCTGCTCACTCCAAAACACTTTTACCTCCCTACAATTTTGAAACAACTTAAAGTATAAGTATTTCTGTTACTTTGCAGCCAGTTCAGAAAACAACCTGGCATATCTTAATCAAACAATTAAGCTAAAGGCACTGTAAAAATGACAACAGGACTTCAGAAGCATGACTGTATAGATTAGCGGCATCTGAAATACTGAGGAAGAAAACTGCAGCTAAAATGTAAACATTATAGGGAAATGCAAGTACAGTTGTTACAAATGTTTTATAATTCTAAGAATTTTCTTGTACATTAATTGAAGTGTATACCCATATTGAATTTCTAAATCTAATTCTGTATGCAGGCAAATAATAGTATAAACTTAAGAAAATATTTTAAAGGCATGTTCATCACATCGGTCCAAACAGGTACTTCCAAATTGCATTGCTTTCAGACCTAAAACTTATTCATCAACGAAGGGGTAAAATGTCAACGAAGTTAATGAAACATTACGTGGAAAAGGCAAAAAGCAACAACCAATCTTTGTATTGTTTTCTTTAGCATTATCTTCTATTTTATTCACACCACTGGGAAAATTGATTATATATTGTCGCTATTTAATTCACAAAGAAGCTGATTTTTGCTAAAACTTAATTATTGACGCCCTATTCCCCCAACAATAAATACAATAAATAACAGCCCTTGCTGGTGTTTAAATAATGCATTCTGATTTCTAAAGCTGATTTCCAATACCAATTATTTTTAAAGCTTTTTACCTCCATGGTGGATCTGATAGTAACCTGAAAATGTCAACACACCTTAGCACGTGAAAAAAAATCTCTTTGATTAAAAGCACTTTTCTTAAAACTAATTTATCATTAATTTAGGGTACATTAACTCGCTGAGCTTCTGCTGTGTAAATACTTTAATGCCTTATAGTGTTATAAAGTTTATCACTTACTGAAATTTCTTCATCAGATGTTAACATTATATCATACTACATAATATTATTTATATTTTATAATTGCATCATATATAATGCAAAATAATAAAAGATTTATTTTTAATCAGATTTTAAATCAATACATTTTCTTGAAAAATCTTCAAATGTAACTTGCCTGTGTGTTGAAAAGATTTGCACTGATCAATGGACAAGTGTTTATATTTTCATTTAAAAGTATGAAAACCCCCACCACCACCAAATTTGGTATAAATTTACACATAAAATGACTTGTTATAATCATTCGTCTGTCGTTGGTGCAACCAACTGCACAGCTCACTATTTCTACAAATGATAAGAAATGTTCAAGTACTGGTTCCCTAAACACACATACGCTCTGAGCTCTTTTTGCCTGTAGTTCAAGTTTGAGGCCAAACTGTAGGAAAACTTCAGTCTAGAGATATAGAAGTCTGCGGTGCGTGTGCTTCCTGAATAGTAAAAACGTTCTGTAGCAAACCTCAATCTTTACGTCATACTGGAAGCATCCCTCAAAGACCGTGTGCTACTATATATATATATGCCTTCTCTGAACCCTTGAATATGAAACTTGGGACTGCATTTAATCTAGACATTTAGAGATAACCATCAGTCTGTGCTGCAGCCGCACATAAACGGGCCTTGATTGATTCGGTAGTATGGAGAAGTTCGATCATGCCCAGAGACTGACCTCCTCCCCCAAGTGTCAAATATATAATACAGTTAACTACACATGAGCGGTATAAAAATATATATAATCTTCCTCAGTTGGGTTGGTCATGCACAGAGTGTCAGTGTCTGCCAGACCATAGATACTTCTGTAGGTCTGTGCAGCAGCTTTTACAATCAGCTCATCTGTGGTGACTGGACACCACAGAGGGTATGTCATGTGACCTCAGTGCTGAGCACCTACTTAGGCCCAAAGGAGAACTATGGCAGTGTTGGCCTGCTCAGGTTCAGTTTATTTGGTCGGATCAGAGATGTGTGCCTTGCATAATGGATGAGGCTGTACTATGGATTGGGAGAAATTGGGGATGTTTGCAGACGCCAGAAGGTGTGAAGGCCTTCTGTGTTGGCGCCAGATCTGATCGGACGAACGATCACACACGTGCATTACGTCATAGGTTGCCATCAACTCGGCACGACCTACAAGACGAGCATTCTGCAGACTGGGGCGATGATCTAGTACACCCTGTCTTGTTATTACTGGTGTTGTTGTGTTTGATTATCAAGTCATGATGAAGGATGAACACTGACGCAGTGTTTTAGATCACTTTTTGTTTACCAGTCGTAGGGAAGATCAACATTCATTAAAATCTTTCTAATAGTTT
This sequence comes from Pomacea maculata, assembly GCA_004794325.1. Taxonomy (NCBI): domain Eukaryota; kingdom Metazoa; phylum Mollusca; class Gastropoda; order Architaenioglossa; family Ampullariidae; genus Pomacea; species Pomacea maculata. Next base: position 204,008 of record SRHC01000905.1, read on the forward strand.
TCTTTTCACTTTCTTTAGAAGTATCTCTGAATGTTAATCAGTGATAGAAAATAGGGTTGTTAGGATATCCTGGCTTACAACAGTCGACCACAGAACACTTCTAAATTCATGTACTTAATCTGCCCCAAATACTGTCGATCATGTTCTTGTGCTTAAGTTACCTTGTTTACCCATAAATAAAGGCCATGTCTTATATTAATTTTTGCTCCAAAAGATGTTAGGGATTATTTTCAGGGAATTTCCTATTTTTTTCGTGTACAAAAATCTATATTTATTTTAATACAGCCAAATCAACTTCTGGAACATCTTCATAATTCTCCAAACCCTCAATTCCGGCCTGAATTTTTGCGACTCCAATTATACATAGGTGTATACCTCCTGTCCAAAGGTGCCTGCTTGGGTATTTGAAAATACTTATTATCATTTATTTAGGCATTAATGTAATACTATTTATGCATATGTCACACATACATGACAAAATCCATCCATTTGGCTGATGATCTTAACAGGAGCTTATATCTGGGGTAAGGTTTGTATCATGAGCATCCTGAGAAACAATTCTGGGGCTTATTTGTAACAACAACAATAATAATAATAATGGGTATTTGTAATGTGCAGCACCACGACCACGGTAGATCAAACTCGCTGCTCATAACAGTAATGATAAATGAACAGATAGTGGACAGTGAGATACCAACAGGCACAGAAAAAGCAATGAAGGTATGAGGCATACTGTAAACAGAGTTGTACTTGACGGTTAACATGACAGACACTATTACTAGGAAGTTAAGGATAGTAATTCAGGGATAGTACTTAATGAACAAATATGTTTTCAGAGAGCGTGTGAATGTAGCCTTGGAGTCCGAAATGCGAATGTGATGTGGAAGAGAGTTCCACTGCTTAGCTTGTGGATGAGGTACTGCGGACAACCAGCAAGAAGAGAGTTGCATGTCTAGTTTAGATAGAACAAATGAGCAGATAAGAATATTGGTAGTTGAGATGGACAGAGTATGACAAATGAAGCTGATCTTTCGGAGCTCATAGTATGCAGCACGACAAATGTGAGAAACATGTTCATCAAGAGACATGTCAGCAGACATTATTTTTGGAAGAACATGGTAGTATATTTTCAGCAATGTAGATTATGACTATTCTAGTTTTCAAAAGCATGTACCCTCATAGAACAGCTTTTGAATTTAACCACAGAGCCCTTCCAGTACTAGAACCCCCATGAAGCTAATTATTATTATTTTGAAAGATAGTTTTTAATCTTAAATAATAAATATGGAAGAGATGATGCCACTGCCAAACATACTACAAGCCACAAGACAATTTATGTTTGTTAAATCTGAAAACCTGTTGACACCAGTCTCAGAATACATTTGAAATCACCAATGCAGAACTCATCATTATTTTTCTTAAATGCTGGATGAGTGCCTGGTGAAGATTTTGTGTGCTAGACTGGCTGAATATATAAACTTAAAAAAATATTATAATTATCACAAACCTGTAACCAATGTTATAAAGCACCGTTGAGATAAAATACAGTTGTCAATATGCTATTACTAACCCTTCCACACACCTCCAACCTCACCTATACTAATACTTCACTCTTTCCCTACACATGTGCACAGGCAGAATCAATAGTTCTTATAAGTTTCATTAAGATGATGTGAGAAAAGTTTACTGTATTAGAATTAGAAGCATGAGTGCTCTGCTGTTTCCAACCGCTTGAAATGATGTAGTGCTGCTGTTTGTTTGTTTTTGTTTGTTTTTTTTTTTTTTGGGCAAACCAAGGGAGACTACAGTGATAAATCCAAAAGGTAGCAGAAATAGCTTCCCCTTAGAGTCTTTTACATTTGCAGGGACCAAAAAATTAATATTTACAATATTTTGAACACTTTAGGACAGCACCAAAACTAGCCACAGCACCGATGATGGTTTTTTCCCAACCAAAACACTAGGTAATACACACATGCATGTATAGGTGAACTTGTGCTGATAATACTTGTGGAACAAATGTTAAAAATATGACATGGTCTAAGCATCATCACTCATCAACTCTTGCTAAAGAACCAGAAAATGTTGGATTATTGTTTCTTTTATTTCACAGCAAAGTTAATAACAATGGGTGACATGGACAGGGTTAGGATTAGTTAGCATTTCTGTATCAACAATATCAGTGAGTAGAAAGACAATAGCCAATAATGAATATACAAAAATTACACAATACAAAATGCAGAGGAACATGAAGTACAAAAGAAAAGCGGATGGTATTTTGGCAGGATACCTAAAGTGACCCTTATATGATATAGAAACAGCTGTAATCAAATGGAAACTCTGTGGTAAGAATGATTATGTGGTGAAGAGGCTTAATAACAGTGAAGATGGGCCGCAAAATGGCATTACCTTTATTTCCCAAAGTATTAGATGTTTTAATACTATATCAAGCAATACCTCCTTTATAAACAAAATTATTTAAATGTTTGATTTTAATCCATTTTGTTTCAAAGACTATATATGTAGAGTTGAAGCTAATGAGATTGCAAGGAAATAATTTAGAGAACGCAAAAAATGTGAAAAGGGAACAAACGACATTTTTATATTATAGTAAAAAATACCCTATCACTTGATTAATCATAGCATACATAGTTTATGGTGGCGCCAGGCATGATGAAAACATGTAATACAGGCATATGCTAAATTATGCATTTCTACAAGGACTAAATAATGTTTAAGAGCAGCTTCCAATGTGCTTCTTTTTTTTCCATGTTGACTAGAACATTCCATCTCATGAATTAGCCCACTAATAACAAGAAAAAAATGCATATAAATCCACACAAAAATAATCATAAAAAAACTTTCTCAAGCACATGCAGTTGCTTCCCTTACTCCACTTACTGAAAAGAAACATTTCATCAAAGAAAAAAATAATATACTTTCATAAAAATTCACCCACCCTATATCTGATTAATGCTGCTGCGGTCAGGTACATTTTAAGAAAAAAAAACATTCTTACAAAATCTGAGACCTAGCATCATTTCAAAATTTTATATAAAAATATTGGTTATCTCTTAATGCTTTAACCATTTTGCATAGTATGTCAAGTCTAATGTAGCTATAGCTAAGGTGGAGATATTGCAGTGGCTTGTGACTTTCTCCTAGGACTTCCTGTATGTGTGCATGCAAACACACATGTACCACGTAAATGTAAATTATTCTAAGATCCACCATTTTAGGTCCCTATTCTAACTACTGTACTACAACTGGTAGACACACTTCCTCTTTTTTTTCGAATAGACACACACTCTTAAGCTAAGTTTGCTTGGAGTTTCTCAGGGAAAAATTTTCATCTAAGGTCACCTAAACATGACCTTGTCTGAAGGGAGTTCTAATGAGAAAATGATTCTAAGTGCAGGAATTACTGAAGGCATGCAAGGCTTTGGAGCAGATAAAGTTATGGCAAGCTTTAACAATTACTGTTTATTGAAGTTATAAAATGTTAACCAGTTTTACTCTAACAAAAATCTATTAAATGTTCAAAATGTTATAAGCATTTCATTGGCTATCGAACTGAGCAAGAGAAATAGTAAAGCTTAACAGTAGCACACAGTTATTATGCCTTATTAAGAGCAGTATATCCTTACATGTGTACAGAATAATAATTCTCAATTACCAGGAAGAAATTCTGTGTGGTTACAAAAAACCATTATTTCCATCTAAACAAACACTGTGTATTGTGGTGCAAATAATTTGTAGGACAGCAATCTTCCTTCACATTCATTACAAACATGCATGCACACACATACACATATCTACACCTAATAAAGATATTACTAATGATTAATCAATGGACCTGCCATGCAACAACATGAAAGGCCAATATGTGATTGAGAAGGAAAAAAAATATGATGGACAGGATCAGTTACAAATATCTGCCTCTATCACCTTTGTCAAGGTTCTGCATATTAGATATCTTGAGATTTGAAATTCACAATGTAAACAAAGAACCTCCATAATTTTATAAAACTGTAAAATGCATTATGTTCGGGATACAGACTTCTCTTTGAACCTTCTGTGCACACCTCTGATACTCACAAAGATGGATTTGAGTGCAACTTGATTTGTAGCATGTCACCACTTCCACTTAACACTAAATGAACTCTGCTGTGTCCATAAAATGTAATTACCAAGCAATGTACTTCTCTTTTTGGAAAAAAACCCAAAAAAACAAGCCACTCAGAAGTGGTTCTCAGAAAAATCAATGCTAACATATCCACATGACATTTTAGTGTTAAAATATTCTTGCACTATCAATTCCTAAAAGTAGCTGTCTTTCTGGAGATCACCAGCATCAACTGACGCAACACGAATCTAGAAGCAACACCACAAGATGTTGATAAAATAAGTCAAGAGATTATGACTAGAAAGGTTGTGGCCTTCTGCCCTGGAAAAATAGGGTTTGATCCTCAAGTAGTGCTAGTGCTGCACTGTACCGTTTCCAGACAAGAATGCACTGTTCAGGATAAAGGGAATGGCTCAGCCAAAAAAAATACATGTACAAAAGTCAAGGTCATCTGTGGGTGGCTCGTCTTTAGGAGAGGCATGGGAAAAACTTTTTTTCTTTTCAACAACGAGAGCATTAAGCTCTAATTTCTAGTTTGATTTTTTTAGTGCTCCACAGCAGACCCCACTTTAAAAAAAACTGAATTCACATGTGCATCCAAGAACATGTATGCTGCTATGTTACACCTAACATTAGTGACATCCTGAGCTCCCTGTGTTCCAACACCTTTCAAAGCCATTAATATCAAGGGAGGGCACAGGGAAACCTTGCAGTGTAGTGGTGATGTACAGTCTGCAAACTTTTAAAGGGTGTAAACTATCAGGTGGCTGAATCTGGTAAAAAGAATGTGCATCAGATATATTCCACATCATTAAAATAAAATACTGAACTCATGCACATGATATGCAATCACCTTTAAAACAAAAATACCATCCTATATGCTTCTCTGGCTAGTTCTTACTCCAAAATGTACTTGCATTTTCTTAAAGAAAATTTTCCAATCTCAAATATCCACATGATCAATAAGAAGATAGCTTGCAAATAAGTAAATAAATGTGTGTTAAACAGGAAAATATTCTGTATCCCTACCATCAATTTCTAAAAGGTGAAATTACAGAAGTAATGCATATATAACCACCCTCAAAATTGTGTAATTAAAAAATATTGACTGAGACAACTCATTGGCAAATGACTATGTGCGAGCATGTGTGCACATGAATGCAACAACTGGCATTATCCGAGCAACAGCCTTCAAAATGTCCGTAAATGAGGCTGCTATGGCAACCAAACTTTTATGCTGGTGATTGAAACCAGCTGGATGGTCACTAGCTGCAACCAGCTAGACTTCAATTCTGAGTGACTGGCCCCTTGAAGACTTAACGCTTTTGGTGCTACTTTTTTTTTTGGTGGGGGCAGGACATATGCTATAACTTACAAGCTATAGTAGTAGTTTCAGGGTTGATCATCTATAAATGCCATCAAAGGCATCAGTCAAATGAGTATACATTCAAGCATACTTTTACTCCATTGCACATGCTTCTGTCCTTCCCCTCATATCTCAAGAATTTTGTATAAAGAGTTGAAAAAAGTTAAAAATAAGTGGGATATCCCTTATCCCAACATGTGGAACATATTAAGAGTGTAAGACTATATAGTGCAGACCGGTATATAGTCAAGCTACAAGCACATCAGTACAAAATACAGTATACACTGTTAAATACTCAAGGCAGAAGATTATCAAATGGTATGATACATAAACACAACGCTAAGAAGCACTGCAACAGTGTGATTTCCCATCTGCCACATACATTCTGGACAGGGCAGAGGACAAGGTTAATTGGTTGACACATTAATGTAGTGATGGAAGAAAAAGGAGAGAAAAAACCCTGAAACTTGTCAACATGAAATCCTCATACAACCACAACGGCAACAGCAATAACTGTCTAGGCATTTTGGAGCCCACAAATCTCCATTCCTGCCTGCACTTGGCTTTGATGATTTACAGCACCTACTAAATTGGCAGCCTGGAGGTTCCTCTTTGTCATAAAAACTATAATAGAAAAATATGGACAGATACAGGAAGTTACAGCTTTACAGGTTGACTGCTGTGTTGGCTTCATCAATGGAATAATGATGTTGGATTAATCAGCATTTTAAAACCTTCCCACTGCGTAAATTGTTTCTAACTTGCTCTTGACAGAAAGCTAGGCAGCAATAGTTTTTTTCTTGAGCATTTGGGAACTGACAGCTTGATATTAGCAGCCACCATTACTACTCCAGCTAGGCAAATGCTATTGTAAAATACATCCCATTCCATGTCTGAATGAAAATGACACCAGTAAAAGCCATTCATTAAGGTGCTGCAATTTCAAACCACCTGTGCACTCTTTTAGGAATTACACCAGCTACAGTACCCACATTCTTTTAACAGACCACACAGAGGGCGCCAACTCAGGGTGGGCAGATCAAACTATTTTGCTTTGCCCTCAACTTTATGCACAATATAGCCTGCATATAAAAATAAAAACTGTCTCCACAAAACTCATTAGTTTTGTTGTCTTTAACCTGCAATCATCACTGCATGGTGCTGATGTTTCTGGGGTTGTTGTTCTGCAAAACTTTACTCATTCTTTGGCCACTACAGGCATTGGATAATGAGAAACAAATGGTGATAAGTAAAAAGACTAACTTTACTGGACATTCCGGTATCAAAGAACCAACCACTTAGTGCATGAAAACACAAATACTCTCCCCTAAGAAGGAACATTTTGACTTTTAGTTGTCATTTAGACAAGCAAAAACCATGTACATTTCAAGACCTATAATACTTTGAAGACAGCTAGGATCCTCACTTCTTTAGCTCCATAATCCAAAGATGTTTCACAGTATCTCTGAAGGTAATCCACATGACCTGTCACACTTCATTTTAGTCCCTGCTTCTTTGATCAAGTGCCACACAGTCTGCTCTTAGTAGTATTTGGATTTTTTTTTTTTTTGAATGGTTGGCAACAAAATGGTCCATATCTGCTGCTTTCAGAATACATCTAACATTTCTGACAGCACAGGGATCAAGATGGTGCAGTACAGTACTGGAGAGAGAGTGAGCGGACGAGGGAGGGGGAGTAATTTCACATATGTACAAAATGGTCACACATCCTTGCGCTCTTTCTTTCACTGGTCAGTCGTGCTCATCATCTTTCATATCAATGCTTCTGTTTGTTTTTGAGAGTCTACTTCTGAAACTTCTTCATTTCCGTTGGCTACCAAAGGTGCTGCTGGGGCTTCTTGGATGGTTATTTTGTCAGCAGTGGACTTGGGATCCACACCGGATAGGGGTTCTAAGGGACTAAGTGGGGACAAGGGTGAAGGCACAATATCGGCTGGAGGAGACTGGGCAATGGGTGGAGGCAGAGCTGAGAGATCATCACTGACATCTATCAGGTTGTCTTCTGAGCCCGCTACAGCTTGATTGGAAGACGCTTCATCGCTTGGAGAGGCAGCTGAAGATGACAGAGGGGAAGGCAAGTCAACCTGGCTGTTGTCATTATCATCTGAAGGAGAACTGCCCAGGCCGTTCTCAGTCACCAATCGTATGGCTTCCTGCACAGCTTGGTTTGTGACCTCAGCTGCCACCCGTTGCAGCATCTCTTCATCTGGTGTGGCAGGAGGCGGTATGGCATCTGGAAGAAATTCATCATCATTGGCTGAGAAGTCTTCGGGAGGAGGAGGCAAGAAACCTTCGTCTGAAAAGGGAGGCAAGCTGTTCTCATCGGGTGTCACCTCTCCTCCTTGTAAAGAGCACTTGCGCACGCATGTCTCTCTCATGGATGGCAGCATGGTTTCCTCACCACGCTCCACCGCCGTCACATGAGCAGAGAGTCTGTTGTTTTCACTGCTTGGAACAAAGAGTCCTGGAGCAGACTGCAACCCCTCTGAAGCAGTGCTGCTATTCTTTTCCACTACATCTTCCACATACTGTCCCACACTACTGTCCTCTTGGCTGGCAGCTGCCTCATCGCCTTGAGGCACAGAGTCACCTTCAACCTTGGTGCCAATAGCTTCCTGAACTTTTTCAGCTACTGACTGCATGCCTGCCTGTATGGCCTGCTGAACCAAAGCACTACCAGCCTCAAGCAGACTCTCAGACACAGCAGGCTTACTGTCTTCCTCTTGGCCAATATCAAGGTCTTGTGCATCCGTCTCCAATGAAGGTTCGGCTACGTCAGCCTCCATACTGGCTGCCACAGCTTCAGCAGAGCCGGCCACCTCATCTGCAGCTTGAGAAATGTCCGATACCTGCTGTGCAGCTTTAGATGCCTCAGCATTGGCTGAATCCAAGCTCTCTTCTGCTTTGTTAATTGTTTCTTGTAATGCAGCTCCAGTTTTGCTGTTCACCTCTTCAGCAGTATCCGTGACCAATGTCTGGGCAGTCTGTGCCTCCTCTGCTGCAGCTGCTTCTACTGCACTTGCAACCTCTTGCACTTCCTGTACCTCTGCATCTGCAGCATTGCTGACGTCATCAGCTGTGGCCTGGGCAGCTTCCTGTACAGCAGATGCCAGCTGAGATGCCACCTGCTCTGTTTCCTTGACTTGATCCGAGACAGACTCTGTCATCCCCTGTGCTGTATCAACAGCTTCTGTGGAGGCCTCCTCCAATTTGCTGGCAGCTTCACCAGCAGCAGAGTCCACAGTCTCCCTAACTGATGAGACTGAATCCTCTGCTGCCTGCACCTGTTCAGATGCATGAACTTGGACATCATCTGCTGCAGAAGCCACTTGCTCCTGCACAGCAACAACAGTCTTGCTGACCTCCTCTTTCACTTCACTGGCTGCAGACTCTGCAACAGCCTGGGTAGACTGGACTGCTTCTGTTATCTGTGTCTGCACAGTGTCAGAAGCAGCCTTAGCCGATTCCTCTGCTGATGTTACTGATTCAGCTATGGCAGACTGTGCTGCAGTGGCTGCGCTCTCTGCAGAAAGGGCAGTGGAATCCACAGCATCTTCAGCTGACTGTTTGGCAGCTTCAACTTCAGCAACAACTTCTTCCTTCACCTTTTCTGCTCCTTGCACCACTGACTCTTGAGTCTCCTGCACGGTTTCTTTGGCTGCTTCTGCCAAAGCGCTTGCAGCTGCCACTGCTTCATCCTTCTTCTTCTGAGCCTCACTTTCCACCAAATTTTTGGTTTCGTCGGCAGCCTCTTGCGCACTGGCTGCTATGTCAGCAGCAGCCACAGTTGTGGAGCTGGTAGCTACCTTGGCTTCCTCCTCTGTCTTCCTAGCAGCTTCTTCAGCAGCTTGTTTCCTGGCCAGAGCCTTAGCCTCTGCCTCCTTGGCAATCTCTTTGGCCCGATCTTTGACAATGCGCATGCCATCAGGGGCCTTCCCTTTTCCCTCCTCCACAGCATTGGCCACAGTATCTGTTGCCCCAGCATCTTTGACCTCAACATTAACACCATCGATGCCTACTGAAGCATCTACCAGTGGGACAGTTTCCTCCTGTTTTTCCCCAGGCTTGTCTTTCTCCTCTAGTTTGGCTTCTTTCTTGGCTTGTTTGCCTGCACAGAAGTTTCCCATGGCTGAAATTTAATCAGCTTGCTGATGCTTGCTTTAGTTTGTCAGTTTTCAGCAAAAGCAACCTTCTCTGTCCTCCTTTGATCCCTGAAAAAAGAAGAAAAAAGGATTAGCACAGTAAAACATTACCTTATAAAGAGCTGTAACACAAGTCTTGCAGACAAGAAACCAAGCTAGGTTGTGCATCTTACAATGCCATTAAATTTTTCAATCCCCAAAAAGAACTCATCAACTATGGGACACAACAAATTTATTTTCTTGGGAACATGACTGGTTTTCACCTCATCCATGGCTTACTGTAATTAGTAGAACAGACTATGGGACAAAGTCTCAATTCGGGCCAGACGACTGGAGACTGCATATTATCCTATTCTCCAGCCTTGACACTTTGATTAATGCTCATGCCATAATTAACTTAAAGAGACCAGCGCTTATCTACACAGGTGAGTACACACTTTCAGTTTCTGCAGGGGAGTGCATAAATCAACTTTACTAATCAAGTGTGCATATACTTCAGACCCATCTGCATACTTCCAAATGTAGATGGTGCTGATGACTAAGTTTTAGAGCATGACTTAACTGAGTGACCCAAGCAGAGCTATCAGACTGCCAGGTTGCAAGATAAAATCATTCTTTAAATCAAGTTTAATGTTTGTCGATTCTTTTGTGCATGGGGATGTGCTGAAATGTTTCTGATAATATAAAAGGTGTTTTTAGTTTTTCAGGCTTTTTGATTTATCAGAAGATACTGTGTAATCAGCTGTTTTTCCTCTACTGTCCTAGAATGTTAACATGATTGTAGCCAACAGAAAACAAGGAGAGAAACTACAGACCAGAACCAATAAACCCACTGCTCTTGCTGCAAGAAATACTGATATTTCACGGAAGTGACCAAAAATTACTTTGAGACCAAAAAAAAAACTTCACCCAACAAAGAACACTCTGTTTTATTTAAGTAAGCAGGAAAGTTCAGGAAACATCTCAGTCAGTAACAAAACTAGTCTTGTGTGCTTGCAGCACATCTGCTAGGGTACAAATCTACACTGTACCGAGAAACAAGGAAAAGCTTCCTGTAAATTATGAAGGTCTCCATCAACTAAAGCCCACTACAGCCACCTTATCTACAGTGAGGCTCCCTCTCAATACAATTTCTCTATTCTCATCCCAATCTTCTTTCTATTTACTTACTAAAACTGGCTGCTTCCAAACAACACTTTGCCAATTTTTATTCCCCTTCCCCTGCCTCAGTACAAAGAAGGTACTCAAAAAAAAAAAAAAAAACCCAACCAAAAAACCCCACAAAAAACTGAGACTGCAAAAGCTCAGGTATGCCATAATTACTGAGACACCTTTGTGAGCTGCACCTTTGCTTACGACTGCAGGCAATTCTTGGCATCAGTGCAAAAGAAAAAAAAAATGCAAACATGAGCATTTACAGTCACTGTCCTACAGGTCTACCTTGAAATCTCCTAGATATGATTACAGCTAAACAAAGTATTCCTGGAACGAATAGCACTTTTATGAGTTCTAGATTGTAAAGCATTTCTAGAAAACTATTTCTTTGTCTAACTACAAGAATGTTCAAGAACATATTACAAAAATAGAGAAATAAATATTATCACTGTATCACACCATAGTTATCAACGAGTGGATTTGCCAATGCATCCCAGGCTTTTAAATATATGCATGAGGCTTGTCTCAGATGGCGGCATCTGCTTTATGTACATGTGAAAACAGCCACCAACCTCAACACTATGGATTCCAAAAGGTTTGGCACAACCCCCACCACATCTCAGTGCACTAACAGAAAAGGCCTTTAACAATATCAGCACACTGTGCCAAAAAAAAAAAAGATATATATATATCATCACATACCAGTCTCTGAGCCCATTCACTACAACCCTGGTTCAGTTAATGTCTTCTTACTAACACTGTCCCTCTATCCGTGTCTCTGGAGACCTTACAGCACATTAGCCAAAGATTATACTCCCATTTGGCACCATTTTCTTCTGAAAAAAAAAAACCAACTTTACCCTCAGGGTTCACAATAGTAACATTTTCACAGACCAGTGGTCGTAAGAAAAGGTGTTGTGTCTTTAATGAGAACAAGGTCAGGTTAGCATTAGAATGTCGAGCTATTACAGCAAGCTTTGCTTGGAGTACAGACTAGTCTGTAATGATTAACATCATGTATCTCCAGTGAAAGCTCAGTGAAATATGCTGCTCAAACTAATCAGATGCTGATGCTGAAAAAGGCCAATACAGCAAAATGCTGTGACAGGACATTTTTTTTTTTTGTAGCAGCTGGGGAAAAAAAAATGAACAGTTTACCTAACCCTTAAAAAAAAGAAAGGCTACTTCTGGAAAAGGGTAGGAAATAATATTATCATTGACTCCTTTTTAACATCTGTATAAGCAACTAAACAAGACTGTTCTCTTGTCTGTCTTGTTTACACATATCATCTACAATAGTCTCAGGAACATGTACACTCTGGAATCTGCACCAGTAAATGGGAGGTAAGGGGTGAGGGCCATGGGCAACAAAGGAAGGGTTACAGCCCCTGTGTCATTCTAGCGCTAGACGCTGAGCTTCCCTGAGTGCAACAGCGCCCTGCAGCACTATATGTGCGCAACGATATATGCAAGTTTATCAGTCCAAGACACACATTCCCCTTTACCTATATCTTTTGCACACAAATGGGTTGCTGTGAAGGCTTCATCAGCATTCGGGTATGTCATTACTGACAGTTACTTGGTCAGGTGCCAGCCCTTACCCCAAGTCTAGGCGCCCACAGGATGCTCCTCTCTAAATATGCAAAACCTTGAGGCAATGTGAGGAGAATGCCCTACTTCCTACACAGTAGTTTCAACAGTTCCCAAAGTACAAGTGAAAAAGAGTACCAGAGACACATTGTCCCTTTAAACAGCTCTGTCAGCATCCCAGCAACAGCTGCCAGCTGCCTAAAATTTGCTGCAATGTGGAGAATGTGGGAAGCTAGTGAAAGGGAGACTATACAGGGAAAAGTAAGCATGCAGATGAAATCTGGGTCTGGAAAAAGGGGAGAGGCCCTGGCCAGACCTGAGAAGGGGAAGGGGTAAGAGAAAGAAGCCTGGGTCAAACAGTGTGCTTCTACAAAATTCCATCTGCCAGAACCCTAAATCTTATCACTCTTCAAATACCACTTCCCCTTCACACTAGCCTAGTTTTCTCAGCAACTTGTACATTACACCCAGGAGATTCCTCCATCCACTTTTGGCCTTTTTACTCTTTAAAGATGCCTGTGACATTTACACACATCTCCACTTTTGTTCAACACCGTCGGTTTCACTTGTGCTGAATGCTGACTTTTTTTTTTTTTTAATAAAAAGGATAGAAGTCACAAGTGCTGGTTGACACTGCACCGCGTCTTCTGTCTGCTTCAAATGATCCGCTTATAACGTCTAACAAAGGGCAAACGACAAGTAGGTCTGACATTTTCTCAGCCCTCCATACCGATTTTTAAAAGCCGTTAAGGTTTTTATCGTCTTGGTCAACTTTGCTTGACATCGCCTTTGTGAGGAGGAGGAGAAGAAGAAGAAGGGGGAAGGTCTCATATCATGGTGCACACTCCTACAGCTTCACCAAACATTACCATCATTTCAAACTGGCGGTCCCAACATTCCATGCACGCCCTTCTGGCATCTAGTCGTGGCACAGTTCGATAATAGGGCTCTCTTTCCAGGGATGAGTGAGGAAGGCAGGTCAAACGCATGCAATGTTAACAGCAACGCAACACGTGGGACACGACCAGCGACCTTACCGACATCACAAACTCGCTTCTGTCAAGCGATCCTGCATGCTATGGCCTTCAAGTGCCTGAACAGGTAAAAAGTCAATGGCGTGTGTACTGGATTCCCTTCCTAACCCTCCTTTCAATCCAAACCGGAAAAAATGTTTTTCATCCAGGCATGCCATCGGGAAACTGAAACTATACCACAATCCAAACACAGGCGACTTTTGAAATACGATGTGTATTAGAAGCTGATGCAGCAATGAGAGGTCATATGAAGGCCTTGACACAATCGGGCGTAGCTGTACAAACTCACCACCCACACACCCCGCCCACTAATCAGAAACGTTTGTCAAGTTTGAACAAGCTGCAGACAGCCAGAGTTAGGGTTCAATCCACAAACCGTCCTTTTCGGCACCCAAGTTCTAAATGATCTACACAGAGGTGTAAAGTGGAGGTACCTTGTGTCTCTGTCCGTTGTTACACAATGTTCCGTCTTGAGCAAGAGGACCAAGGCGTCCGCCGCCTTTCTCCGAACGCTGTTCAAACCCGCGGTCTCTCCGTCTCGTGCGCTCAGCGTTACGAAGTGCACATACTGCACGTGCCCGGCTGCAGCTCCACGCGCGAACGCCTTATCGTTCCAGGTTTCTGTTTTCTTCATTACCGCTCGCCCCTCCACACATACACATCCAACGAGAAACGAATAAGAGAAAGAAAACCACTCGTCTGCTGCCTCCCTCCCTTCTCTCTCTCACCACCCGTCCACCTCTTCTCCGGATATTTTCTCCCAAAGCTCCGTAGCCTCAACCCCCATTAAAGTGAATCAATAACGAACCTATTTGGCGGAAGGCGACGCGCCAATGTTGTGGCATAGTCCTTTGTGATGGCCCTTACTGCACATGCCCAACAAGCTGCTGTATCAGGTAGCGGCTGCGGCAGCGGCGCTGCGCCGCACCTCGTAGACGGATGGGCCGCTACCGTGTTGCTGTCAACTTAACGCTCGCAGCCATTCTACGGCAGCCCTTTCGTGTTTCCCCCCGGACGAATAAGACGGCGTGCGCGAGGGAAGATGATTAGAAACAGACCCGTGAATAGCGAAAAATGGTTCTGGGGAACACAGGGCAGTGGAAGTCAGAGATCAGCGAGCAGCCAGATTTGACTAGGGAAAACAGTTGACAGCCAGTGGGGGCCCATGTGCACAGAGAAAGTGTTTTGACAAAGGGAGAAAAAGGATGGAGGACAAGGGCGGGTGGAAAGCGAGAAATGGTTCTTGGGAGGGGGAGGGCCGGTGAGAGGACAGAGCTGGGACGGGGTGACATGCCCATCAGCGAATTTACTCTGCTCCGTTCTTTGCTCTGCTTACTCTACCCTTTCACAGACCTGTGCACGAAAGCGTCCTGTTCTAAGAGAAGTGCACATCCTCAATGCTTCTCACTAAACTCATCGCAATCGTCACGTGTGTCAGCACAGTCTTGCGAGCGAGTTCACATAGTTTTTCCTCGCCGCGAAACTTTTTCAAAACGCGAAACGAAAGCCCAGGAGAGCGGTATAGGGAGCTAAAACCATCAGAGAAGACGTTCATACACGTGCCGAACAGATGTCAAGAGACTATACGTGCTCAGCACATGCAGCGAGGCGGGGTGTTCACTGCTCAAACAATCATCAGACCAACAGCAGCAGCACGTGCACGTGCATCGTCGGGCAAAACAATTCTCCCGCCATAACTTTCAGCAACTCGATCAGCTGACAGCTGACCCTAGCAAGGGACGGGGGAGGGAGGAGCGAGGCAGTGGTCACCCCCAAGGTCCCGTTGGGACAATATCTTTCATTTCGTTTTGATGATTACGTGAGGAAGTGAGGGACAAACAAATCGGGAAGGTTGGAAGGTTAGCCGCGATCTCCAATGACTCCAGTGCGTAACAACCAGCGCCATCTACCGTCGTAGGTTAGCTTCCGAAAACACGTCCAACGACCTAAGACGGAACTAGCGTGCAAGACTGTTTGTGTGTGTGTGTGTGAGAGTGTGTGTGAGAAATAAAAATAAAGCTACATACGACGATACAGAGAGCCAACTCACAACTCCCCCTCCCTACCCTTGCCACCGTTACGAGTGACGTCACCAATTCGATTCCTCAGCCACACACAATACCAATACACAAAGGCGGTTTACGGCTGTAGCCTGTCGCTGCCTCCCCGGATCAATACTATCCTCCCGGACCCGAGACACAACGCGAGCCCACACGTGCATCGTGGGAGAGAGCGGAGGATAGGAAGCCACGACTCGTTAACATCGAGAAGGGTAGGAGAGACTAACATTTGGCTGTTTTAAATAGGAGGGGGTAGAAGTTCCAAGTGACTTTGTGGGTAGGAGGGAGAGAAATCTCGAGGCTCTTGTCGCTGGCGTTGTGATCATCGACCGTAGCTATTTTACGACCAGAGAGTGGGAAAACATGAATTCGTGACCCGAAAACCTGTTGCCATGGATAGAAACGAAATTATCATCGAGATACAGGTGCTCGAAACATCACACATTTGATGACATTATATGTCCCTCGTCTTCGCGCTAGCTGACAGCTGTTTCAATAATTTTTTTTTTCTGTAAATGAAACTTTCATATACTTTTAACTTTATGTAGTTTCGTTACCTCCACGTTACTGAAGAAAGCGTACATAAGGCAATATTCTTCACATTTTCTCACAATTTTCTGCACAATTCACAACAGTCAAGATGGTAGCGATCAAATGTCGAGTTAATTGCTTTGCTCCTCTAATTCCAGACAGGCTTCTTAAAACTCGGTCTGAGATGGGATATTGTTCGCGTTGACACCACCAATACACTGTGACATAGAACTATTCTGGGTACTGTTGACACTGGGTATAAAACACCACCACCACTTTACTGCGTATTTTTATGGTTCTCTCTCGTAGCAACGTATTAGAACATTCATTATCTATTGAAGGGTAAGGGAGAAGAGCTTGCCCTTCGACAATATAACCCCATGATGCATATCGCTCTCACAAAAGCACTTCTTTTTGTCACTGCTCTCATAATTATTAGATGTAAACACTACACATGTTACACTAAGTACAGTGAGCAATAAACCGCCTCACCTAGTGACTTCCCTGACGAGGGCTCACTGTGTCGTGCACTGCACCTGTTATGGCCTTCCTAAAGCCGAAGGACAACCTGCTGTTGCGCGATTCGCGTGTGTTCTACAGCAAATAAAGTGCAAAAAATCTCCGCATCGATTCCCCGGCCATAACTCCCGAACAAAGCCAGGAGTTTGTATTCCAAGTTTACTGTTTTTTTAATCCTTTTATTTTTATTGAAAGGAATGGCACCTGGGTGGGAACCACAGCGGAAACTGGAGCTTTGTGTGGCTGGCCTCTGCCTGTGCGCTGGTAGCGCGGCGGCGAGCGGAAACGTCCTGGCCACAATGGGCTGCTAAGTGGAAGGAAGAAAAACAACATAAACACAGCGCTGGACATGGCCAGCACGTGCTGGCTGCAAAAAGGCCCTCTGGTGGCGCAGACGCTACTGTATGCCTAGTATGCATTCTCAGTAATGCAAAGGTTCACCCACACCCACCCACAATCTCTTTCTCTGGGAGGGTCGCGCTGGCTTAAGGGTTGGTGTTTGTTGGGGAGTGGGGAAGGGGTGTTGCCGAGGGTCGTGTAACATCGTAAAGATGTTTACATGCGTACGAAAGAGAGAGCATTTCTGTATTCAAATGTATTTATATAAAGGTGAATATGTTTATGCATAGGCTTTGACTTATGCTTTGTAGTGTGTTGTAGGCAGTTCAAGAAGTTCGCTTAAATTTCAGAATAATTGTGTAATACTGTCAAACCATGACCTAAATAAATCGCACTGAATGGATTGCCACTTCCCATGTGATGAAGCCAACGCACTTCAAGGCATAAAATGTCACGTGTCTCTTTCTCTCACAAACACTTTCACGCACGCACGCACACAGCCTGAAGGTTGCTCGTACAACCCCAAAGAATCTAAAGCCTCTCTCTGGCAATGTAGCTGAAAGGGCCGGCCTTTCACTACTCAGGTCAACATCCCCAGCAGTTTCCCGGCTACAGAATGCCACTGGCACGGCTTCATCGGCAGGAGAAGGGGAGTGACTTTCATCTTCAGGAATAGACTCGTCAACAGTCGTACATCATCACGGGAGTCGCGCTGTCTACAGTTGTTTCTTCTTTGCATCTGAATCCGGGAACTATCGAGTACAACGAAAACGCTCTCTGAAACGTTTTATACGAGCTCAGGTAATGGGGATCCTCCCCGCTCCAACCTCCTGTTTGGGGAGGTGAGGTGAGGGAGGGGCGAAACAAAAGAAAAAAAAAATCACCGCGCAAAACGGAACACTGCAGGAAGAAAAGATAAACGAGTGTCCACAACAGCGGAAAGGATAAGGCGATAGCAGTTCAGCATGTCCCAAGGTTCGAAGTCTCTTGTGGTGCAAAACTATGGCAGGTCTGAGGGAGATGCTGGGGGCGATGCATTGGCTAACATGACAGCACGTGCTTTCACGTAGCGGCTTATTTGCACCACAGGGAGTACGGGCTAATGAGTCCAACCCAATCACTTGAATAGGTGTCAGGTCACATCACAGACAGGTACGCGTGTCCCGAGACGGGATGTGAACCTCGCACTTAACGATAGTCACGGCAGGGTCGACGTGCGAGTCGTTTTATCAACCTGCCCCCTTCCCAGTGAGTCTTGTAATCCTTCGCTCACAGGTTAACGGCGCTGCGTGCTCACTCTCCTCCGCAGAGGCTCACTCGTGCGTCACCTACAGGTCAAACGCCTCTCGTCCTGCTCGTGGCACCTGATGTTTTGACAAGTCGTTGTAGCGTCACATTTCTGCCAGCAGCAAACAGCGGCAGTCGTCGTCGACGCCATGTTCAAATAGCTTCTTTATTGACTAGTCCTTGTCGGCTGCAGCCGCTACATATTGAGTCAATGCTGATAATCTTCAACTTATGTCTCGCCTGCACCTTCTCGTGTAGTGCCTCCATCGGCACCTACAGGGCTGAGAAATTACCTGCGCGACGACACGTCGCCGAGATGTAGTGTAAGTCGATGGGAGGAGACGAACGGAGGGGTAGAAGGTGACAGGAGTCGGGTAGTTGGACAGAATTAGCTGCGTCCACATCGGCAGCTCGAGGTCTGCTGCTTCGCGCAACTTTTAGGTGTCTAGGTTGAACCAGACAAGATCAACAGCTTGTTTACTTGGATGTTCAGTGGAACCAGAACGAGGCTTGTTCCCTCGGATGTTCAAGGAAACAACAAGACGACCAGCATGTTCACTGGGATGTTCAGTGAACGAGAAAGATGATTACACAGCTGTCCTTATAGACAAACTTGAGTACTATTATGTTCAGGACTAACGACCAAAGAGACCTGTCTACTGTCGAGGATGTGCGAAAAGCATCTTGCTCATCTCGAGGGTACCGACGGGAGCAAACTCAAGCATGTGACGGGGTAAGGCCATACTACGATCATCACCACGCCACAAAAGAATAGGAAAAAACATCTTTAAGACATTCACCGCCTGTCTCCTCTCCACAACCTTCTAGAGCAGTTAAAAAGTTACGAGCAGAGCCATTTAAAACAGACCAGCAGCCGCTGCGCTGAAATGAATCGCTGTCCAACAGCCAGGCTCAACTGTTTGAAGGGTGGCATCGATCGGCCAATAACACGATGCATGTCCTATAAAGCCAATTACGGGCGGCAAATAAAATGCTCATGCATGTCCTTCACAGCTTGTTGCAGTTGCAGGATCTAGTTTTCTCGTCCATAATATTTGTGAAACGCAGGAATGGTCTTTTCTTCCTCCTCCCCACCTTAATCGCGTTTTTTTTTTCTAAAATTCAATAGTCATCAAATTTATTTTTTCATGTTTCATCTGCGTCTCTCTCTCTCTGTGATCTCAGTGATGACTGTGTGTGGTTGTATTACCAGTATGAGACGTGGTTGATGAACTCTGTGTGGACGTTTTTCTCTCGCGGGAGAAAAGGCTAGAGACGGGGAAATCTGCAACATCAATCTTCTTCACCAGACTTTTTTTCTCTCTCTGTGCGCGTAGCCAGCCTCTGGAGGGGAACAATCGTCTTTAGAGTCGCTGATAATACAGATACTTCTTTATTTGGACTGCTTCCACAGCCACCTTCCAGAGCTCCTTCCCGCTCGTCCACACGCTTCATCATCCTGTAGCATCTGAGCCAAAACCACAGCATCATGTTTTGTAAACTTTCCCTTCTCCTAGAAACAAAACAGACTTACAGGAAGAAAGACATTGCTTTTTTCCAAGAGCACAGCCTTAGTAGCGGCTGGTCATCAGCACGACGACCAGCCGCGAACAATTGCAAAGCACGTGGCACTTAAAGGTGTGGAGCCACGTGACACATATGTGACAGCTGGCACGGGGGACACGCCTTGACCAGATGTACAGGTGGGCTGGTCCCGAGTTGCTTTATAATGCGGCGGTGGGAACATGCGTGGGGGTAGGGGGGGGGTGGGGGGGGAGAGAGAGAAGGAAAGGAAGAACCTCAGAAATGCGAGATGGTAGAGCAGGAGGCAGCCTGGCGAACATCGATATGGGAGAGATGGACATGCAGATCGCGGGAAAGATAGAAGAGGAAAAGAAATGTGGTGTTTGTGTGTGAGAGAGACAGGGGGAGGGATGTGGCTGAGCCTAAACCAGTAAATGAGGACCTTTCGCACCTCCGTTAATATGACAGCTCGTGCATAAATGGGGAATAATTCTTTGATCTAGGTTTGATATGGAAAGCCAGAAAGTCATGCACCCAAGCATAATAAACACTTGTACTGCATGACGACAGCTTACAATAATCACACAGGTGAATGGAGAGAGTGGAAAGAGACAAGAGAGGAGGGATAGATATGGCGGAATGTCCGAAATGTTTCATCGGCACAAATTGTAAGCTAAAGAACATCTATGCACACTGAACTCTTGTCCTCACAACCTTCACTTAGTCCAGAGGAGCTTGAAAACAGACATTTGTTCGATGTTTGCCGTTACAGACGACCTCTTCAATCCCCAATGCTCCCCCCCCCCCCCACTCAATCTGTTTCATCGTAGTCAGACCTAACACACGCGGTCGATAAAGTACACAGCCTTAAAGACAGTCTACTCTCCCTGCCCCTGCGAGGAGAAAGCAATGTTTCCTGTACCTGACAACTGCAATGTAGGTAGTCGAGTACCACTACAGGGATAGGGTGGGGCGAAATGAAATGAGGTGGAGGGTGGGGTTGAGAGAAGCACTGGTGCAAAGGCAAAGGGGAAAGGTTTTGTGTGCTCTAACCTTGAGGCAAGTCGGCACAGACAGGCACCAGCAGACCGACCGACTGGCTGACTGGCAGGAACTGACATGGAGAATCTCTCGCTCCCTCCCATCCACCTCAGCCGCACAATGTTCGTCGCTATTTCGGCTCTGTTGCTTGGCAACCAGCGCACTCGACTCTCGTCTCCCCCTCCCCCCCCCCCTTCCAGCACAAGAAGCCCGGTGCCTATCGGCTTTCATCGCAAAGCCTCCACCCGCTCCCTTCATCGTCTGCTCCACCTGTGCACCAAGTCGGGCCGTCGGTGATGCCAGGCTTTCTCTCGTCCACTTTTATTTAAAACTTTCCCTCTTTCTGGCGCTGCGCCCTTCATGAGTCACGTGACCCGCTATCGCCAGCTGCTAACGTCCATCGGAGTTCCGGGGGAAGGGGGAAGATGAGCTGTGCTATTTTTGGTTCGACCAACTCCATTATAACACGTCTCAAGTCCAGTCATCCAGTCCAGGTCCTTGCTAGAAAGATGGCACCTTGCACTTCAGGAAGTTATTGTCTCACGCATGATGAAGCAGCACGTCCACATAAGACAAACATGTCCGATATTAGAAAAACACGTGCGTCCGAGAGAAAATGAAACAAGGAAATGAAACGCAGAAAAAAAAGAGAAAGGCGAGGGTGGTCGATGGTCGAACCGTCGGACTGTGAAAGTCTGTCAAAATCTTCGATCAGGCGGAACCGTCTCAAGAACACGGCAAAAGTCGAAATATCAAGAGCATTCCACCCTACACCCCATCCTCTGTCTCCCTATTTGAGTGCAGGGTTTGTTTACTTCCCGTTATAATCTACCACCCACACTTCTCAAAGGCTGGTATTGTTTGCCCAACGCCCATCACCCACTGTTCAGCTAGACGTCGATTGGCAAGTCTGTAAGGTGCTGTTGCCAAGTTCGCCTTACTAAGCGCCGAGATCCCTCGACTTCCGTCGCCGTGTAAACTGCACGGGCCTGGGCCAGCGAGTGAAAGGGGTGTGTCGCCGGGTAGGTGGAAGTACAGCAGGAATAAATGAACTCCTACCTCCATTCCTCAGT
Organism: Pomacea maculata; assembly: GCA_004794325.1. Lineage (NCBI taxonomy): Eukaryota > Metazoa > Mollusca > Gastropoda > Architaenioglossa > Ampullariidae > Pomacea > Pomacea maculata. Next base: position 225,816 of record SRHC01000905.1, read on the forward strand.
GTGTACTATCAACCTCCAATAGTGTTTATTCACGCTCGTATCCTTTAAGCTGCTGAAGGTTTTTTCCCCTTTTGAGCGGAGTCCACACCTCCTGATCTCACCTGCACCACCATTGCCGGTCGTTAACTCACGGAGGTTGCAGCTGCAAGTCCCTCCCGCGTGACCTTGCCAACCACAGGCACGGCTGTGCACCTTGCCCCCGACAAACCCGAGACCCAGACGGCGGCGACCTGCGTCTCCGCTGCCCTGACGACAGGAAATGATGACCTCACAGGGTCACGGGGGGAGGGATCAAGTCGAGAAGACTGCTAACGCACACACTAAGCTCTGACCTTCCACACAAGCAAGCACGCAGGGAAGGAAAACGTAGGATTATCCCCGATCGTCTGGTGAAAGCTCCAACAATAACATAAAAACCATGTTTAAGAGAAAATGGCGGGCCCTTTTCACGGTAACCTTGAATAGAATGAACTTTCAATAACGCGAGAGGTGAGACAGTTTTACGAGTTCGTTGGCCCCTTAATATAGGAAATGGCGGGTCACACGTGGGGGTTTATGAGAACTTATCACTTCCCGACACAGAGAATGAGGGCGGACAATTTTAGTGGCAGGGCTCGTAGACGAAACAAGGAAGTGCCAATATTCAAGGGAATGAAAGCCAACGAGAGAGAGAGAGTGGGGAGGCCAATGAGACTATCGGAGAGTCAGGCCTGCACACGCACACTTACTATAGTAGGTAGACAAAAATTAAAGAGATGCTTGAAGTGAAAAAGATGGAGAAAGCGCGGGCTGAACGTACACGATACGCGTCCATGCCACACGTGGTGGTTAGCGATTACACTAATCTGCGTGCCAACATGCTTCCGTCCCGGTATGTGACATTTAAACAAAAATAAATCTCTCGACCGCGTCCGTGTCCGCGCGCGCACGCACACGTACAAGCGCTCGCAGACGCGGGAGGGGGAGTTGGTGGTGGTGGGGGTGGGGGAAGCGGGCGGCCCGCTGTTCACGCACATCTGCGCTTCGTCTGGCGAGACTCGTTTGCGGCCTTTAACGGCGACGGCCGAGCTACGGAGGATCGGTCAATTAAACTGCCTGCTGAGCCGCACCCATTCTCTGATCGCAGGGAAGGGTAGGGGGCGGGAGGGTAAGAGGATGATTGGTGTTTTACGCCGAGTCAGCAACAAAGGTTAAACTATAACAAATCATCCGGCCCTGAAAACAAACATACAGATGACCTCTCTGATCGCCTGGCATAAACAGCGAACCACTTCGCTGGGAGAAAGTACCGTTATTCAACAAACAGGTCACGTGACAGTTTGCGCCCCTCTCCATCCTCCTCCACCTAAAGCTTCTCGTACACCCCCAAAGAGAAATACTGCTGACGAAGCAGGAACAACAGGAATTATATTTTAGTTATATCTAGCTTCATAGGGCTGAAGTAAAGTGATGACAATCGCCTATTCTGAATTTGCCAATAGATGTTTTCAGTCACAAATGGTTTACACTTCAACTTTGTTTTTAATAGTATGTGTCATATCTGGTTAGGAAGTGGCTCTGCAGAACAGCACGTGTAAGAGATGTGACTCCACAGCCAATGGTGGAGGGCTAATCCTCGGCAGGGTTTCCGGCGTCCGAAAACAATATATAAGACGGGCGAAGCATGCTCAGCTAAACAACAGCAGCGAAAAAACTAAAGGAACCAAAAAAAAGTAAACAAACAAAAACACGCCACGATGCTAGCATAACCCAATCTACAGCAGCACAACCACGGCTTCTCAAACTCGGCGTGACGAGACAAACAGGAGCCCTGTATAAACTAAACCAGTTGTGCAGACAACAAAGCAGACAACTAGAGCTCGCAACACCAGCTTAACGATCTAGCAAAAACACTTTTAGTTCTCAAATGACTGAGTTGGGCTTAGTGTAAGTCAGTTTCTATCAAAATCTCGGTTAATGGCCCCCTTCCGATGTCGACTGCAAATGATTCCATGCACAAAAAGGTCAAAACCTTGACATTAGCGATACGTCAACGCCAATGACCACATCCGTCTCTGCGGGTATTCATGACCACGATTCTGTACTTCCTCCGTGGAGCGAATGTGAAGGTAGATAAGGGGTGTGTTTGTGGAGGGGGGGTGGTAATAATGAAGACACGCAATCGCTGACCAAACATCAGGGGGATGAGGGGGACCGGACAGGAGATCGCCACACGCGTTTCCCAGGCATGGAGGTGCAACCTCGAAGGAAACAGCGTGTTTCAACTCCATGACTACAGCCCCATCAGGACGAGCTCATTCCCCGCATGCGGTGTGAGCAAATATGACCTGCAGTGACACATCAGCAGACCTCAGGAAGTCTTCCCGTTCTCTGTCTCTCTCTCTCAAATGACCTATCATCTTCAACGTCGAGGGCATTTACCCCGAATACAAGGACAGCGCTCACTATCGTAAGCCAACACACCCACCGGAAGTTCATTTCACAGATATGCTCTCTACGGCAATCCTGGGTGGCGAGCAAAGCTTCAGGAAGTGTCACAGAAGAGAGTTCCTTAAGTAGGGCGGGCAAATTAAGCAGCTTCCCAACTCGCCAGAGATGAGACATGTGCATCATTCAATCTACAAGTTTGCCACGATACTAAGGACACTCCTGACGGCCGTTTAGGGCGGTAGGTAGCGAGAGAAAACCAGATAATATGAAGAGACACGCAATTAGAGATAAGGAGGCTACCTAGCGGAGAAGGGGTCAGGAAGGGGTGAGACAGCACGAGACCATCAGGTAAGGCACGTGCTACTCACATGCCGAGAGCCCAAGTGCATATATAACAATGAAGCCCCCCCCCCCCACTCTACACACACCATGTCCCGATCACAGATACAGGTGGGGGGAGGATAGAGCTGTCGTGGGTTATATCCACACATTGGAAAATGTGGGAAGGAGGGGATGGTGGTAAAGGGAGATGCACAGCGGCAGGCAGGCACGCGCCTATGTGCGCGTGTTTTGCAGTCGAGACTTAATAAGACCCGAGCTCGTGCCCCTCGCGTGCATTCCGCCGGTTCAGGGACAGCACGACCCCAGCACAAGGATATCACCAAGAACGTGCAAACGACTCCTCCCACTCCTACCCCTACCTCTACCCCTGTTAAGTCCTTGAAGCCTTTGTACACTGCGCATTGGCAGCCGAAACACGTCCTCTGTTTGTTCCCTTCAGCGTTCGATAAACACAAACAAAATATTTAAAGATCCTCATGCGAAGATCCACAAAGATGTAGAATTTAGTGTTGGAAAGGGTTTCAAGATTTCTTTAAAGAACTTTAGATAAGCGTTGTCCAAGTTCTTGTATGTCTACACGTGTGCATGCTTGAGTGCATTCATGGAAGTGGGATAGAGGGGGGTTGCTGATGTAGATGATGATGATTTTTATCATAGTAAGGAAATAGCGGATACGTGCGTGCGTGCACGCGCACAAGTGTGAGGAAAAATAAAGTGTGTGAGCGAGAGGAGAGAAATACTGTTCAAGACTTGCAAAGCCGGTCTGCTGACAGCTCTTTCAACATCACTTCTGCTTTGAAGCTGGCATAAACTTTGTCCTCTGGGAAACCTTGGAGGTAAGCGTGAGTTTACCAGACACTTAATGACCAAACAGGCGTTGACTACACTACTTTTCAGACAACATACACAAACCACATCATCACCACTCACATCCAATGCATCAGACAGCGACGTTTACAGCGACCCACACACACACAGTGTCATAAAACAAAGAAAAGCAGTCAAAAACATGATGAAGCAAACTTAGCCTAAACAAACCACTCACACAAAATAACTCACCGCTTTCTGGTCTTCTTGACCCTTAGGGCCCGCCTTCCGGGTTGCTTCTTTCCTTCTCTTTCTTCCGCCTCTCTGTGCCTCGTAAAAAGTCCCGTCTGCTGCAGCGGAGTTTTGCCTCGCAACGGTACACTCAAAAAGAAGAACGGAGCCGAAACACGAAACAAGTAACAACCACGCCACTCTCCAACAAGCCTGCACACGCGGCGGTGGCTACTGTAGCAGCAGTAGCAGGCGATGTCAGCAGCATTCTTTGTGTTCGCAGAGAAGTGCCGCTGGCACGGCGTTGCGAGCTGCAGGGCCCTGCTCCACACAACACCCCGGCCACTGTCTCCCTGCGCGATGTAAGCCGTGCAGCGCTGCCTTACTTTCGCCGTACTCCTCGGCCTTCTCTGTGCGTAAGCTATCCTCCCTTCCCCCCCAAGACCTCTCAGCGAAGCCTTCCGATTTTTCAGCCTGTAGGCTAACTTTTGCATCCACCACGCGCTCACAAAACCCTGGCTCTGTGCGCTCTCGCCACTGTCGTCTGCGCCGGCGCATGTAGCCCACGTCGAAAATAGTGCGAGTCTCGTTCTTTCCCGCCGGGACGCGCACGCGCTGCGTGAGCTGCCGAGCGACTGCGCGTGTTCATGGAGTCGGCGAACGAAACGTGTCGGCAATCGTGTGTAGCGATGCCACCGTATCTGACGCAACAATCGAGACATTCTGCTGTGAACAAGGCAGGCTTTGTTCTCTCATCGCCCCTCCCTTGAATGTACGAACGATACACGCGGATCAATTCAGTTGCTGATCATACAATGATCCGTCTTGTTAGGTTTTCACTTCGCCTCTACACACACTTTACAGGATGTTAGCACGGACCTTCATGTACTGTTTTGAAGGTCCGTGATGTTACTGTACTAAACAAAAGTTAATTCTGTTTAACACTTCTCTACATATAATGGATGTATTAACTTGCCAAGCACCTCTCGATGAGGACACATTACACCAGCAGAGGTACCAGTGATCTTTAAAGACAACATCAATAAATTTATTGACTTGTTAAAGGAAAAAAGTTGTTTCACAACTCGTGAAAGTAAAGCACAAACAGTTGTGTAATTATTCGTTAATTTGTCATTATTTTGCTTAGGAATAACTTAAGTTCCAGCTGTTATGGAATTGGATGTCTACTTTCTGCAAAAAGAGAGTTGGAATACCAAACACAAATGTTAAACTAAATAATATATATATGACTTGTTTTAGGACCGAGTCATGTTATTAATGTTTATCGACGAATGTAAAATGATTTGATCATCGTAGCAGCGCTCACTACGTTTTCCTTGTCTCTGTGTGTGTGTGAGAGAGAAAGAAGGCTAGGGTATTGCAAGAGTGTATACCTATGTGTTGTACATGCATTTCTTTATATTCTTCCCCTCAAATTTAAACTATTAGAAATTTACGCCCATAAAGGAAGATTCTTTGTGACTAATTGTTATAACCACAGCTCTTTTTACCAATTCATAAATCGTTTGTCAACCACCCGTTTACACCTAGCCATCCAAGGTTGGTCACCTGGCGGGTGGTTGCTACCGTAAAGTACATACAAGCGGCAGACCGGTATATAAAGTGATCCTCCGGTTTCTGTGTATTTCAACTGGTCCTACTTCTGTTGGAGAGAGAAATTATCTGCAAGGGGGAGAAGTTATCCACGACAACATCAGCCCCGTCTGTTCTATCGCGCTACAATCATTCCTGGCATGAGCTCTGCCTCCTACAAGAGGCCGCAAGAACACCAGGCAGAGACCGTGAGAACACTTTCACCTGAGTACTGAGGTCTGTTTGGCTTTCCGCACAAGCACAGTGCATGCTGTATCATGCTACATGCATGCAAACCACTCTACTGGGCGTTCAAAGAGAAGTCTGACTCCACTGATGGTCGGTAAAGGCACGCACGTGCGCACACACACGCGCGCGCATCAAAGAATTTTACAGTGAAGGATCTACAGGAGTTCAAAGTCTGATTTTTATATAACATGGGGGAAATTAATTCAAAATACTAATTCACAAAATCTGAGCTAACAAGCCCTTGAAAGTCAATATTTCCAAATGGTCTTAATACCGTAAAGTTTGTACTGGTAAACGGATGTGCCATATTAGTAAACAGAATTAACAAAAATAGTATACACATCCTTGTTTGAAGTCTTCTGTCTCATAAGCAGAAGAAGATTTGTCTGACCAGATTTTAGAACATCGTATTTTAAAACGATTAGGGCTTTAAGCATTCAAAGAGGATAAGTCTTTCGCCACAAAGACGAAGATTCATAGTCATAGTTCTCTTGCACTCAGCAGGGTCAGACAAAAGTGAACGGCACGAACAATCCTCTGTCCTCAAGTAGATGATGAAATGAACCAGCGACAGAAGACCACACACTACGCAAGTTCATAGATATAAGCATGAAAATAAAGCCTAGGTAAGTAAAAAACACGACAAAGGCATACACCAAACGTGGTGATTAGATGTCGGATGAACCAAATGTTGTCTGGGGCATAGGACAGCAACAGGATAGAAAGCAATGAGGGGGTCGGGAAGACGAATCCTCTGACTTTTAAGAAGCCCAGGCCTCGGTAATAAGAAAATGACATAGATATGTCATAAACTGAAGTGGTTCACTGCATCTAGGAACGGCAAATTTAAGGCAACACTTCTCCTGACAAGGGAAGCGAATTCTCTAGTCACAGGCACTAAAAATGACACCCAGGGTGGAAGGGTGGAGCCAGGAGCCTCCAGTCCGTACCCATGGCAGCAGGGCAGGGACAAGGCAGGAGAAAACTCAGTCGGGGCAGTATTACATAACACACACAATAATTCTGGTGGCCTGAAGCTGACGCCCGCTGCATGCATGCGTCCGGACAAGGTTCCCACAAGTCATTTCCCGCGCAATACATCTCAGAGCAAGGAGGGCCTGGAGGCTGTTTCCACTTAGCCCAGGCGGGGTTGCCCCGGCGCCTATTGTAGATGGACATTCCGATACAGCGTGACATGCAAGTGCACAAGCGGGGGGTGGGTTGGAGGAGGCCAAAACGAAGATGCAGACAGAGGAGGAGGAGTTTTAGAAGACGGCGGTAAACAGTTTACGCTCTTTAACCTGTTCGCTGCTTCGTCACTCTGATCATGACCGCTTCCTAACTTTACATATCATCTACAACGAACTTTTAAAAAAACAAAACAAAAACAACCACCCAAAAATATTAATCGCCTGTCATTCAGCACTGTTTTTTTTTCTGTCGTGCACCTGCAAAATGTTTTATCTACATGCAATCTCCAAGATAAGCTAATTTACATCTTTCAACCGGGCAAGTGTCACTTCCATTGCGATACCAAAGGGGTTAAGCCACACTGGCTCCATCTGTGCATATCTTGCTTACCGGCGCCACTGTGTGTAATCTCCCTCCCATTCGTGCTGATAGACAAGAAATATAACTCTGTGTTCCAACTAAATAATACGTCAGGAAAAAAGTCTTTTAAAAAAAAAAAGAAAAGAAACACGCTGTTGAGTAGTTGCTGGCTACAATCTCCCTCCAAAGAAAGAAATGTGGATAAGAGTGGATAAAGTAGGGCTTGGCAATTTCTCGTAGTCGTTAACCATTGTCTCACCCTGGTGTATATATATATGTAAGAGGAATGGTGGTAGGAAAAACACGTGCACAATCTTACATCGCTGTCTCACGCTGCTGAGGGAGGCATGAGGGGATTTTGTAGGGGTGGGGATTATGGGGGATAGGGGTGGAGAGAGAAAGAATGAGAAAGGCATTTTTGTGTGGGTCTTTTTCCATCTGGCCTTCAAGGCAGCGATGTTGTGCTGTACAGTGTTGTACAGTCTGAGTTTGGTGCTCCATGCCGTTGGTATAGTCTGCTCAATTGTCCTTTTTTCCCCTTCTTCATTTATCCTAGCTTGGTCTTAGTGTTAACCGTCTCCACAGCGAGAGTGAATACGATTTCCTGAGCCCCAGAAGAATGGGGAAGATCACAATACCTACTACCAGGGCTCCTCCTTTCACACTATCTCCACAGAATGAAACACAATGGTTTCAAAGGTAGGACGTGCAGCCTTTTATGTTTACTGCAGGTCAGAAAAAGCATGCACGTGGAGTAAACAACATGGTTTGTTTGAAGTATTACATTTGGAGCAGACAACTAGTACATTTCAACACAGAGTACGTTTCTTTCGACAGAATCAATGACAAGCAGGAGTAAACAAAAACATGTTCCGTTCTTCAACAACCCAAGGGTAGTATGACGGGTAACGATGAAGCGATAGAAACCACAGAACAGTTTCAAACACCCAGCAGTGTTTGCGACCACCCGGCTGGGAATGTGGTTATAAGCAGAGGTAAGGTTACCCAGGGATTAGAAATGCACCGAAAACGTTTCTGCGTCCTGCAACTGGAAACAGGAGGTCGACTGATAACGTAAACAACTCCATCCTGCGTCTGGTCCGAAGCCGTGGGTATCGAGGGCTTGCTAGGCATTGAGCGAAGGTGCAGACGTACCTCTGGTTCATGACCACTTAAAACCATGTTGGAGAAGTCCACTCCTCTTCAAAGCAAACTATAAATGTTTATCCCTTGATCTAATCTTGGGTTTGTGCTCTTGCAGTTATTAGTTGTATAAACACGTTGTTTTTCAATGTCTGTAATAAGGTCAGACGGTTTCCCATAATACAGCTGGCTGCTGGCTCTGTGTAAAACCCACATTCCCCCATCCATTATTCCCCCGTAATGTTATTAAGTGTTGAGAGTTATGCTTCTTCCTTTTACTTCGTAAAGTGCTCTTCGCACTTCAAAACATGATATTCTTGCGCACTAGTCACAAAATTACTGCTTCGATCAAGCTAACAGGGTCTTTTTAAAGCTTTTTGGTCAAACCTCTGACACGTGCCAGCGTCGACATAATGTCAGAGGTCAAGGCTTTGGAGGGAAGCTGACGGAAAGCAGGGTATGAATGACGGTTCTGGCCTTTCCTCGCCGTCGGTGCAAATGGCCGCCGCTGATTGCTTTGTATTGTTTTTGTAAACACCCTCACGGCTCTCTAGTGGTGTATCCGTTGCTTTCGAGATCGATTCACACCTGTCTCTCTAGCCACTCGCGCGACAAAAAGCTGATTTCTCCCCGCCACCCACTCAGCTCTCGTCAGGTGCGAGCCTCAATCAAAACAGTCTGGTGCTTGGAGGGAATGGATCACATCGGGTAAAAGAGGATGTCATTCACAGACAGACCTACTGATCCATATATGTGCAGTCAGACAGCCACGATAATTTATGATTTATACGAAAGATTTTTTATGGAGTTTTGTTTTTACACCTACCACCTTCTTCCTTTCATTTCTTCCTCACACCTTGACCCGTTTCGGAACCGATTACCTTGACAACCATCAGCACACCCCCCATACCCCTAGTAGGAAGAACACTAAACCTTTTCTTCGAATACGTTTCCTTGCCGGCACTTTCACGAAATATTTTTCAACCACATCGACTGTGCAATTTCTGTACTTCTTTCCCATCCTGACCCCGTGACCTCACCCTATTAGAAGAACGCAAACAATCATGCAAAGCAAGCGATACCCGGGTTCGGATGGCAGCTGAATGCGCGTGCAGCACCTGGCTCCTGACCTCATCTCCTCTCTGACGTAATTTCTACCATTTCTGACCGTGTCTGTGTATCTCTGGCTAAAGCCCTCGCCGACGATTTCTGGGAACTGTCTTTGGCGCCAGCAGACAAAGAGTAAGCTCCGGCGAGAGATTGCGATCAAAGCTATTCTGAGCGTAACTGCCTGAGGCCAACATTTGCGCCGATGTCAGGAAGCTGGCATTATGCACATATCTGGCTGTGTAAACTAGACTCCAGCATTATGCACAGACATTGAACCTATATGTCAGTGGCGCACACCATCCGCGACTCGCCCTTCTCGACCTTCTCGGCGCGACCTTTGACTCTTGAAAGAAACGAACGCGGGGCTCTGCGACGTGGTGTGCATCTACGGCGAGGCTCTCTTGAGTGCACAATTACAACAAGCACCGCATACTCTCGAAAACTGTGAACAACTGCTGTTATTAAAAAGAGAGAAGCTTGATACAGCTACGACAGCTAGAGCAGGAAACTTTTCTCACGCTCGGCGGGAAATATCGTCCATGAGAACTTGCTCACAAGTGGACCATGCGGTGATGTGGTCATAATAACACCAGCTTGACAGCTACAACCCACGGTGCACGAGGACCAAACTTAATGAATTGTGGTCAAGGTTCGTGAGCTAATGTGGGCTTGGAAGAATGAAGGATCAGGCATAACATAGACATTCACCCTCCAACCCCTCCCTGCTCCAGAAAATAAAGAGAAAAAGAGTCAAAGTGATGGCAGACTTTGAGAACCAGCTCATCAATCTTCTCTATACAGTCCACGGAGATGGCATCTACAGAAGGATCAGGATTGACAAACGATTTGACGCCACATTGGTCCACACATGAAAAATACAGCTGCCTGCTGTTGAGTGGTTGCTGGTTGTCACTTAATTAGTACGTATTAATCAGTTCACGGCATTTTCTTTTTTTTTTGCCCTGCTTGTATTCACGTGCACGCAACCTTGCAGTCACACACTCGTGCGTGTGCTTACGTGCATGTTTATGTTTGCGTGCAGTAGAATGAAAAAAAGATCCTGTCCTGCGCTTTCCTCGCGCTCTATTCTTCTCCCGTCCTCTCTCTCTTTCTCTTGTTCAACAAGGCATGTCAAGATTTTTCCAGCCACACGCGAGCGACCGGGAGACACTGGCGGAGTGTTCGGCTTAATTCACAAGAGAATCCGTCCACGACTGTTCATGTTCTGTCACACTTGGTCGGAAGTGTTCGCAGGAAATGGAGCTTGAGACGCTGACCATCTGCTGCAAGGACAGCCATCTTGTTTCGATCGCGAGATCTCCTGAGTGACAGTGTAGCGAAAACCTCGTCTGCATAATCAGTGAAATCACGTTTTTGGTTCTTGCTGGCTGCCAGGTTTGCTTGTCCAACAGTCTCAGCCTTGCTTTCCGATAGGTGGAGAAAGGGAAAAATCAGACGTGAAAGAAACAGTCCAAGAACACACACACACTAAAAGCTTGACTAGGAGACTAGAAAATAAACAAAGAAAACAAAAAACATTTTTTAAATGGCTAACGGGACCAAGAAAAGTGTGCTGAACCACTTACTACTGAAGTTGATTGATCTCTGTGTTCTTTACCAAGAAACAGGAAGAAAGTATAAACGGAATATTTCATGAGCACATGAGATGCTTTCAAGCGTGAGCGCGCGCACACACACACACACGCCAGTATCAATATACAGAAGGAAGAAGCATTACAGGAAGAGCCCAATATTAGAAGAATGGTGGCCACTTGACTGATGAAGCAGGGAGCAGCTACGACAGAGTGGTGAGCGGATGGGTTACAAAGAATGCGAAGCAGGACGAGGACGATGTGAGGGTGGGTCTGCACAAGCATCTGTCACGGGACGTAAGCCTTTCATTTCTTAGCTCCCGTCTTCACAACGTAGCTCGTGCAGGCCGTTAGGTAGCAAAAATAGCGCTGCCTTCTGCTTCCCTTTATTTCCGCTTCTTTCCTTCCCTTACTGTCTGTGCCCCACCCATCCCTCATCTTTAGTAGTATTATTCCACTCCTCGTCTGAGTGAGTGGTGGAAGAGAAGGGTTGTGTCCAAATGTGTGTGGGTGGGTGTGCGAGCGTAGATATTTGTGTACAGACGTACAACGAGTAATACGCATTTTAGTCTCTCGATGTCTTTCACTATTATACAATATTGTATCGAAATAACGCCAACTAAAATAACTTATGGACTCATAACGAAAAAGGTCGTTTTTACGCGTGGGTACAAAGCTGCAAAGATGCGCGTTCATCATTTAAGTGGTTTTTAATGAGCATGACTTTTGTTTTTTTCCCCCCTAATAGTGTATATTGCACATTACACATACCCCACTCCATCACACACACACACATACAGACAACACATACACACGCAGAATATGCAAGCACACACGCGAAGACCGATAATACTAGTATTCAGCTGTTTCACCAGATTCCCAAAACGCATAAAGTGACTACGTCGTTACCATAGAGACGGAAACTATAAATGGCATCGATGCGCGCGCGAACCCCAGGTATCAGATTTCTACACGAGCCCCAGATAAGCCGGACACTTCATCCACTGGGCTACTGCAGCTGAATATAAATAAAACCGAGAATTTCTTAGTGAGACACAGCTGAGGAGCACACATAAAACATTGTTGTTCTTGCCTCAACGATGGTGTTAAGGAAGATGTTGAAGGGAATAAACACTTCATTAAATTAAAGGCGATCGATGTTCGCCTGCACTGTGCACGACAGAGAGATTAAATTAATGCGCTCAAGTTTTATCAACAATCGTAAAACAACACCTATGTTCACTCAAACATAAAAATCTACCAACACGCCTGGATTAAAATAGAGCCACAAATATTTTCCAATGTTTACGAGTACACATACTAAGCCACTGAAAAGACAAAATTTAAAACCAGACTAAAATCCTGCTGACACATTCTTCAAAATAAACTCTAAAGTTTCCCCGCCCCACACTTCCTGCTCATAAGACGCCCTCTTAAAGATGAAAAGGACTTTCAATGTTCTCGATGAGTAGTTGATGTAGCTGTATATGGAATGTCGGAAGAGAATTTTGGACAGAAATGTTTTCGGTGAAAGTTTTTTTTGTTTCCAGTTAGCCAGGAACTTGTTGCGAACGTTTAGCTCGCCAGTGAACAATCGTGAGTTGTGTTCAGGGGTCGCGTGGTGGACCGTCGCTAAACTCATTTGTGCTGCTACAGGGGAAGATGCACAGGATCTCCGCAGCATTTTGTCTACACCAGTATATTAAATCGTCTGACTGAGTGCGCCTGCCTTTGCAGCAGGTTCATATTTCACGTTAATTAAACTAAATCCTATATCTTGTTGTTGTTGTTTTGTTTTTTTTTTGTTTTTGTTTTTTTTTGGGGGGAGAGGTAGTCTGTATATGTGTGTGTGTGCGCAAAAAAACTGGGTGAAATCATTTACACAGCCTGCGCATGTGTTTCTGCGTTATTAAAGTTAGGTAGAAAAAATAATATAACAGGGTTTAAAAAGATCATATCAATTATAACTATATACACATTAATGGTATGCGTGCAAGTCAACCATAACCGAAAGTTCTTTATAGCTTTTACTAACTAGCAGAAATGCTTCGAGACCATTAATAGAAATCTGCTATGACCTGTTCTGTAAAAAAGCAACAACAACAACAAAAAGTGGGCATCAAAGGTAAACTTTTCTGGTGTGTTTAAAAGCCTGTCTTAGAAGTGGCATTAAACTGACAGAATATATTAACTGCTCTGTCGGCGTCAGATAAAGGAAGGCATGCAGTCCTGTTTTCTGCTCCCTTTTTATCAACGAACTTGAATTCGATAAACAACGGAAGAAAGCGCCGATGAGTGCGAGTTGTTATTGGCAGATGACGTAGCCCTTATCTCTGCATTTAATGCCTATCTAAGTCTAATTGCAGTTATATATAAAGAAATATAATTTGTGATGACAAAATTTACATTTGGCGGTACTGATTTAGAAACACATTTCTACAGATATAGGAAGCACTCGGTGGAAACGAGACGGACGATGAAATTAACTGTGCTTGTCTGCCCATCCCTAGGTAGAATGAGAATGAAATTTATTGATCTTAAATATCGTAGAAACCCTACTTTCTTCACCTTTTCTGCTTGTGTCTTAAAAAAAAAAGAAGCTACATGTATCAAACTGTGTATTTTTCTCTACTGTGTATTTAAGGCTAGAGAAGGAGCGGTGTCATAAATGGAAAGACTTTTATCGTACGTCTAACACTTTACAGATGTAACATCCTGCCTTTTACACTGTATTGGTGTTATCCTATATACTACATCCTTTTAAAAGAGGCTAAGGCCCTAGTGAATAAACAAATCAGTCAATAAATTGATCTGTACGTGCGTGCGTGTGTGTGTACAATATATCCGTGAGTCTGTGCAGTCGCGTGTAAGCAATAAAGGATAAAATGTCGAAACACAAGTGCCAGCACACGACCTCTCAGCTCCAGCCCCTCAAAGGCTTCAGCCCTAAACCACCAATCAATTTCTTCCTCCCTCAAACATCTTCATACCTCTTCTCCTTCTCTTCCCCGTTCACGTGAGACACATCTAAGGAAACAGGCGATGGCATCAACGCCTGAACCCACAGAGGTCACGTCAATTCCCCTGCAGGCTATGCAGTTTAGACGACCCTGGTTCTTTTTTCCAATTCCTTTTTTTCCCCCTTATATTCCCCTCCTACCCTCTCGTTGCCAAATGATGGGGCCAGCAGGAGAGCAGCAAATTTGAAGAGCGCTTGCCTCAGCTATGGCTGAGATGCATGTTCAAACAAGCAGGTCACCTCGCGAATTGATCCTTAGCTTCGTCTTGCGCCTACAGCAACACCTCCTGAAGAAAACTAGCGTTATGAATTTTTTTGGCGGGGTGGGTGTGGGACAGACTGAGAGAAGAGTAAGGGGTGGAATGAGTTGTGAAGCTGAAGAGAAAGAGAGAGAAATTGCACAAAAAACAAATGTGAGAAAAAACAAAACAAAACAAAACAAAACAACAAACAAACAAAACCCCAAAAAACAAAACAAAAAACAAACAAACAAACAAACAAAACCCCAAAAAACAAAACAAAAAACAAACAAACAAAAAACAAAACAAAACAAAAACGAAGACCTGAGGGTACTTAGTGTTAAATATCTATATCTCAGCAAACAATTATACTAAACATCATGTCAAAACATTTCCTAGTTAAGAAGAACTCCAAAGACTTTTGAGAACAAAGACCACGGGGTAGAGGAGAACTGTCGCCAACACGCCCAATGTCAGCTGCACAGCCACCCATCGCTCCCAAAGTGGATGGTTGTACTTTAAACGCTAATCATCCTCCCAGCTGCATGCCATAAACATCATTAAAATTATACCCAACATGCCGAACAGGCCGTTACAGCCGATCCCAACATGCTGGAGCAAGGCATCTCGGTTTTTAGCCAGCGTTGCCCTCCAAGGTGAAGGCCGTGCTATCCGCGCTTAGTGAAGCACAGAAGGGTGGCCGGGCAAAGGAAACCAAAACTAAATTCAGGTTTATTGATCTAGTCGTGCAACTAGTTTCCCAACGAGGACCAACATTTGGTGAACTACTTACTGCGGCGTCTGGTAAGAAAAGAAGAGAAAAAGTCAAACGGAATTTAAAAAGATAGCTTAGTGGGCGCAGAGTTTTGGAATTAAAAGAGCAAGTGGACTGTAAGTGGCTTACTATGTCAAAGACTGGCATGCATAAGGTGGAGCTTATCCCCGTCCTTCGCTGATAAAACAGGAAGCTTTTGCGTGTGTAAAAAGGAGCATTTTTCAAGACCAAATCCCAAGAAAGTCTAGTCAGTTCATTGTTACTCTTACACACACACACATATACAGGCAGGCAGGTAGAAATAACCAAAGACCATCTTCTATATGCAAATAATCTGTTGTACTACATCACCCTGTCCAAAGTTGTTTTGGCTGACTCTAGTTATTTTTATTTATCCCTTTTTTCTTATTTTATTTGATAGTTATCACTACCGAGATTTTGCCTAGTAGAATTATTGCGTTTCCTTCCTCTTATTACTGTCAGCCTCTCTCTCTCTCACATTTCCAATGGAAACTATCTCCTCTCCATCCCCGACGACCTCGCAAAGAAGCTAAATGTAAAAAACTCAGCGCTAGTCAAGCAACGAAATGGTCTGACATGTTAGTGGCCGCTGCTATCCCAAGAGCACTGCTGACAAGTGTAACTACAGTGCATTCTGTAGCTGGCAGACCTGCAGTCTGTCACAGAGTAAATTGCTGAAGAAGTTCCAGACATGCATCCAACTATAAGACATGCGGGCTATTTTTAGCTCTTAGCGAATCGCTTCAGGACGGAAATGTTCTTTGGCATGTTTTATGGTGACAGGGTTTTTTTTTTCAAAGACGTAAAGATAGACGGAGAGAGACAGAGCATGAATATTTTATCCAGCAGACCAGCGCCCTCCTTTGAAGAGATATATAAGAAAATAACAGCAGACAATGGAAATACCATTTTTTTTCCTTTCAAACTTGGAGGCCTTTGTCACAGTCGTACGGACATTAGTGCGTTCTTTTCGTTCTGAACTAAGACAAATATATCTCCGCATATACAGTCTGGCCCGGAGAGGGATCGGCCTGATTATCACAGATTAAATACACTGCGACTTTGTTAAACAGGAAAAGCTTCATACATAAATCTACACAATTTCCTTCCCAAAGGACTAATTTGCAATACACAATACAAGCAGACGGTTGATGAAGGGGGCCACCCAACGTCCAGTTCTGCGAAGTGTCCCGAGAAAAGACCTAAACATATGTCGGTCTGGTTCTTCATGTAACGGTGACACGCGTGTGCTGTAACCATTACACTACCTAGTACCCCCATGATAGAGAGAAGGAGGGACAGCTTCTAGGAGGAAGAAGACTGACGACCCAGGTGGAAAGGTCAAAGGTTGCGGCTGACGTCTTACTCGGGATGCAAAGTGCCAGACGGTTTTCTATCGTTACCCGACGATCGATGACTTGTTTGAGGCGAAGGCCTCCGTCTTAGAATCATTAATCCGTTGATTTAAAAACTCACACTTGCTGAACTAGCCGGCGCCAGCAAGCAGCAAATTAACTTCCTGGCAACGCACGCTGCAGCGCCCTCTGTCCGAGGACAGCGCCACCAATCCGTTATCCTCCAGCTTCATCTGTTGCAACCCTAAAGTCAGCAAGTGATGAAATGATTCTCTGTCGATGTCTCGCGAAGACCTTCACACACCCACAAAACCTCAAACCATGAATGGATTGATATTTACAAAACACGGATATTCATTGATGGATCGCTGTCTACAAGACAGGAATAATCCTGGGTGGATTGCGATGTACAGTACCCTTACTTTCTCTTATAAGCACTAGTCAAAGGTCCTTACAGGTCAAGTGCTAGGCGTGAGGTCAGTGTGCACGTCCTTTTGTGATGCCGCCACTCTGCTCAATAATCAAATAATTGTAGCTAAATACACATCTACTTTCAACCGATTAACCAAATACAAGTTGAGAGAAAAGTATTAATTGACAGCTAAATTCGATCAACAATCCACCATTGCTCGTGCGCAAAGAAAGATCGGAGTCGGTTGGTCTCTCGGGCCGGCACCGGAACGTCGCATCACATGACCTGACTTAGCAGTCCTACGGATAGTTTGTGCTCCCAGCTGTCCTCCCATGTCCTTGTTCTTTTTCTTTCTTCAAACGCCGATAGCGTCTGTCTGATAACTCGGCCTGACTCCTCGGAGATCGACTACCATCGCCCAGGAGCCACAACCGCAGGTGTGAAGACAGGTGCTAGCAGGTGTAGTTTTCCCAAAAAGACCATTCCCTCTCTAGTCTTCTTCTTCTTCGTCATCTTGTTCTAATCGCGTCGTTTGTCCCTCTGGCAAGTTAGGCAACGCCGAACATTAGAGCCCAGAAACAAGCTTATCTTCTCTGGAACGGCGTTCAGGACGGAGTGTGTATGGGTGGTGGTGAAGAGAGCAGCGGGGTAGATGGGTGGGGTGTGGGTAAAGTTGGCGAGAGAGAGAGAGACGGTTGCCCTGATCGTATCATAAATGCGGCGGGTGCTGCTGCCTTGCCAAACTTCTCCAGCTCCAGCTCCGACTTGGATATACACACGTGACAACACGGCGCGCGCGAGAGATAAGAGAATGCCAAGTTCGATCGATGGGCGCTCAATCATCGGCAAACGTCAGCAAGAGATGAGGTCATTAGGGAGGGATGGCTATCGGGGGAGAGAGGGAGGGGATATCGTCGTCAGGTCTGACTTGCATGCTGACGTCGGCCTTTTCTGACGGTGCCGGAAGAGGAATGTTTCTCTTCGTTTTATTTATTTATTTTTTCTTTTAGTCAACCCCTTCCTTCTCAACTTCTCTCATGCGCGAAATGCAAGCACGTGGAAAGTAGGATCAGCTGGTCGGACGTCCGCAAGAGCGGCGCCCATGTCGGAAATGTCGAGACCAAACCCTTGGCGTCGAATTAGCTGCACGCGATAAAAACAAAGCAAAAAAAACAAAAACAAAAAATGACAGCCATCTTTGGCATGCATCTCTGAGAGTTCTTTCAACGGAGGAGGGCCGGTCGGAGGGAAGTGTGGCGTCTAATGTAGTTACTCAAGCCGAATATTTGCGGCAAGAAATGCACGAGCATCCTGTCTTCTCGTGCTGCTTACCTCGACTGAACAGTACTCTCGTACCTGGCGCGGTTACCTGCACAGACCAGCTACATCCTTTAAAGGTGTAGAGGGGGAAAGCTTTGTGCGAGGTGCTACTTCCCAAAATTATTTTAATTAAAAAAAAAAGTACCCCAGGCAACCTTTAAGTTCGCCTTATCGCCTAAAAAAGTAGGCTCGTTCATAACTCTTTCCTGCGAGGCAGAAAGGGTTTCAGTCCTACATTTCTCGACAAAGTAAGCCACAAAGCAGCCTTGCAAATCCGCGGCGATGCCAAGGTTTAAATTACAGATAAACGGCAACAGAAGGCGTGAGGTCTTCTCGTTACTCGGCAGCTGAGGACAATCGGCGGATGTGGTAGAATCGTAGGCTGCGCGGATTTTCTACCACCGAGAAGGATGACAACGTGTCTGGGTTCTGGGTCTGTGGCTGTGAAACATTTGCACATTTTTTTTTTCACGAAAGTTTCGAGAAAGAGAATCAAAGTATTATTTTTGCGGTTTCATGTGTCAAGACCGGGGAAAAGGGGTGGTGGTGTTGAGCGGGTCAGATACCAGTACCAGACCTGACAGGATAGCCAGGGCTATCTGTCAAAACAGACCTTCCTTTATGTTATCTTGCCCCAGGGCATCTTTGGCACCGCTTTATAAATACGATCCCAGAGGTAAGACATTCGCGCTGAGAACCACGAGGACAAGACTCCACACCTTTATTTCTCACAGCTCCGGGGCAACGACTTATCAATGCTTCATAAGTACGACCCCAGATTAAAGCTAATACCGGACATGGACTTTCCATAGCTATGCTTACGTTTCCAACGTGTCAGCCAATGGAAGAGTTGGGTGCAACCATGGACAAACATGACGTCACGAGCATGACTTCTTCAATAAGCATGTTGATATTTGTGAGCATTTATCTCGACAAAGGGAGTTTTTCTCAGATTTTTAAAAATATTTTCTTGCACTGAGCTTTACCCGGTCAGCAGACAAAGATAGTTCTCTAACACTAAACTTTAAACAAAACGACCTCAACGCTTGAAAGGTGTGTGACGTCATTACCTAGTTTAGCCTATTATCCTCGAGTCTTTGAAAACTCACCTCGATTCATCAGCTAATCCTCGCCAGCTTTGAAGCATCATGACAGCGGAGCAGCGGCTTGAAAGAGGAGCTATTGAATATCACATCGCGCCAGATTGTAGACATTGACCAAATAGCTGGAAACATTCAGACCGAGATCGCAGATGGCAATGACTGATGCCTCGCACGGAAAGCATACACGGACAGATGCACGGCACAACCAAGATCAAAGGCGGACCAGCAGAAGATAAATAAAAAGAATACAAGACAAGGAAATATGCGAAGAAGAAAGGAAGAATAGTAGAGGTAAGGAGGAAGATGATGAGGAGGGAAGGAGCTAGGTGACCATGCTACCAACTGCCACTAGTACAATAAGAGGGAGAGAATATACTGACACAAATACATTTTGATTTTGGTTGTTTTTTTTTTAAGTAGGGGAAGGAGTGTTTGGTTGTTTTTTCCAAGGTTTTTTTTTTTTCGCTAAACTGATAAAGTGGCGCAGGATCTGATTACTCTCTGGTCAAGCTGCTGACATTCACACAATTTGGCACCACTATTACTGACTACATTAAAAGGCTATTAACAGTCGCTGCCGGTTGTGGAAACTACTTAATGGTATCAGGTTCCTGGCCGTGAACGAAATCATAAAAATATATAAATATGTGTATCCATATCTACTAGAAAAAAAAAATAAGTGAAAAAAATCTTTGACGTCATTCGTTGACCGTTGTCACTGTGGACGGTGGTGGTTCCCAATTGTGTGCTGCAGTTATGGCAACACTCTTGCACATTCTTTGGCATTACCCTCCCTTACTCTTTCGTCCTCTCTTCTCCTTCCCTAATTTCGCATTGGAATCTAGCGGCCGCAATTTCCTCTTGCTTCTCATTTCTCCCCAGAGCCATGGAAACATTTCAATTTTTTTTTCTTTCTTTTAGAGAGAGAGAACACCTTTTTTTAATCTTTCATATGAACTCACCAGCTCAAAAAAAAAAAAAATTAAATTTCGCTTTTTTGTCTGCAGTCGTCGAAACAGCTTTTACTAAGCCATCCTCATCCCCTTTTCTACCCTCCTGCTCTCAGATTACTGCTATCTTTTGACACGCCACGCACCCCCGAGACCCAGCATCCCTGGCCTGTGCCTTCCAGATTCTGGACCGAATGACACCCTTAGTTCACGGCAAAGGACTTGAAAGGACTGTGGAATGCTGGGTTAAAGACGGCGCCACAAGCCAGACATGTTTCTTCAAGATGCACTCACACGCGCACGCACACACACACAAGCACGATCTCCATCCACTGAATTACTTCCTAAACTGTTTCTTTCCCTTGCAACATGTTGTCTTTGTCTCAACAGTCCAAGAACCTCGCTGAGTACTGCATTTTTGTCTCGTTCTCATCTCTTCTCTGCATTTCCTTTTTGTTGTTATCATTTCCCTGTATTTCGATCTCATTGTAGTATCACCGCCCTGCATTTCTCTCTCGTTATATTTCCATACTGCTGTATTTCCACACTACTTCATTTCTGTTTGACAGAATTTCCCGTTGGATGCATTTTAATCTCATTATACCAAGCGTTTGCTGCATTTCCGTCGCACGGTCTTATCCTTTCACTGCCTTTTTGCATCTTACTGTATTTCCGTTTCCGTCTTGCAGTCCTCATCCTCTCGCAGCATCTCCGTTTTGCTATTATCGTATTCCACAGAATGTTTGTTTAATTGTGCCAAATAACTATAATTAAATCTGTTTTTTCACAAAGCTGCTTACATTAAGAGCATTGTACTGTACTGTCTGACACTATACTGAATCCTTACATATTTAAATGTCAGAAAACGACAAAGCTCCTTCTTTAAGAAAAGTGATTTTAATTTAACTTCAGAAAGTAAAATTTGCCAAAAATGTCTCTGGAATGTGGAAGCCACTGCAAGGCCGACATGCCACACTGTCGAGATATCGGCTCCATGAAGTCCACCTGGTATCACCTATCACTGCGTCATTCGCTAATGTCGCCTGTTTCCTAAAGGTCTCCCCCACACAGAGCAGACGAGGGAATAAAATCACCTCAATTATCGCGCCATCGATTTTTGTTCCTTCTCTTTTATAGATGTTTTCTTTATTTCCAGTCTCGCGACAGAATGGGGACTGTTTGTGTGCGTGAGGTGGGCTCACGTTCACCGAACACCTTCGTATTTTTGTCATCTTTCGAGCAGCTTTCTTCCCTTACTTCCCCACCCCCCAGACACACAGCCGTTTGCCGTCCTTTGACCCCGCCGACGGAAGACAGCTAGTCTATAAATAGCTCTCATCTCTTGTGCCTTTCATCAGCTCCTCCTGCGGTCTTCACGTTTGTGTCTTTTGGCGGGCTGCGTCTCTATTTAGTCCCGGCCAACGGTTCCCGTGAACCCGAGAGATGTCTGAGCTTTCGGCTTTGAAAACAGATTTCCGATAGTGTGTGTTTGGTTTTTCTTTCTAAACTTTTTCCCCAGTGCAGTGGAATGGCTGGAAGAAGGGGGAAGGAGGTGGCTGGCTGCTTATGGGAGGGAGGCTGGGGGAGGGTTGGGTCACGTGGCTGGTGCAGCATGAAGTGAGAGCTCCTAAATCATCGCCACGTCAGACGGAGGCGTTGCAAATTTGATGGGAGGAGAAATCCGCCTCAGAAATGGTGAAAGGAAGGAAGAGAGAGAGCGACAGAGAAAGGGGAGGGGAAAACAGCTGCAAGACAGGAGGAAATAACGTCTTTTCCTAGTTTTGGGAGGCTGTATTCTAAATATAGCTACACTGTTCTCTCCGTCACTCTTTTTTGGCGTTGGTCATAGACAAATATACGTTCAGCTTCCAGAGTGCACTTGTATACAAATGTTTTACCTGTTGTTCCTCGTCTGTAAATATGATATCAGGACCTCCCCCGTGTTAACGATTGTCAGTCGTTTCAGTGGTCAAGCGGCAACGTGTCTGTCTCTCCTGTTTATATGAGCGGAGGGTCATAGGCCCAAAGGTCATGATTAGTGTCATGTTGGGTTGGTCTTAAATGCATAAGTACTGCTGTAACATATTTAAGCATCCTTGGTCAACGGGCATGTGTGCATAAAGTAAATTTGTCTATCTCTCGCACACGCACACCATAATAATATATGTGTGTGTTGGCGAGCTTTTGTCTGTGCGGGGTGATGGGTGGAAAACATCAGTTGGATCTGGACCTCCGCCAGAAGACTGCCCTGCCCAACTGACGTCAAAACGGTTTTCAACCGGCATCACCACGAGGAGCACGAACCAGTAGGGACAACAGCAACAATGGGGGTCGTAAACGTCAGTGGCTATAACCGTTATTCAGCGTAGACAGGGGTGAGAGACAATCGGAACGTAGCTCGAACAGACAGTAAGGACAGTCCAGCATAACACACAACAAAAAAAGCTCAGGGTGGAGAATTTCCTAACCACCACTCCCGTTTTTACACCTTTGAGAAGCAGCTAAACGGAACTTCTACTAGTAGGTTCTTCAAAGTCTCCTGTCTACATCTCGCTAATCTTTCTCCTGACCTTTACACAACATCGCTGTACTCGTTGGTCTTGTACATACGTAGACTAATATGTTTCTCTGCCTCCTCAGTGCTTGTAAACAACCCCTTCCCCCAACCAATCCACCGTTGGACTTTTCTTACAACTAAAAAAAGGAGCTGCCTACTGCACAACACTGAGTGACCCCGATTGCATCCCTGGAGACTGGCAGCATCAGTGACTATAGTTCTTCTTCATCATCATCATTTATCCGTTGACTGGTGCTAACTGATCGCCAGCTGAGCTGGACCGTCAGCACCAGACGTCGGAGGGACCTGGCTAGACGCATCAGTTGACGAGGCTCGCCACTTAAGCCGGGTGTGAGAGGTGGTGAGTAGGTCCTGGAGCGACTAGTCCACGCCTTTACACTCGCCATGCAGTTCCTGCACCGACAGTCTCAGAGTCGATCTTTCTCCATGGTGCCCTGAAGACACTCTTGTCGAACCATGAACCACGCACCAAAGGCTGAATTAACTACATCGAGAGGGTTGGAGCGGAAGTGGGGGTCCTGCTCATTTACATTATAACATACACGGCATGGAGGGGTGTGTTCTAAAATGTAACTCTTAGATCGCTGTGCTAGGGAAGAAAAATGAAAGTAATGACCAAACAGAACCCATTGTAAATGGAATGGGTTTGTTTAATTATAAGCAGGACTTGTCATTTATAAGCTCTTGCGCTTGATAAAAATGTTCCTGACGTCCATGCTTTGCTTTTTGGTGAGATCTGAGCGAACTCGATGGAAATGAAGATTTAATGCATCTTGTTTTGAATGAAAGGCATTATTATTCTTGACAACAGTTGCTGAAATTGCGGCTTTTAAAAATGAACTTTTTACTTTCTCATCGTCTATTCTCTGTGTACTTTCTCTCTTTTACCGCTATTGCTTATAAAACATATGATGCTATAAATCAAATGAAAGATTTCTTCTGCTCAGCTGCACCATCAATGATGAGAATTACAACGTAGCTTTGCCACCTTATTCAAGCTTATGAAAAAGTCAGTCGCGCAATTCTCTACCGCTGGCAAGAAAAGACTGGCATCCAATGTCGCTGCTACATGACTTAAATAAAAATTTGTGTGAGGCAATTGTCTGTTTAAAGATCACAAGACTTCCGGTCCTGGAAATCTGGCAATGCAAAAGGAGCACCGACAAACTCTGGCGGAGCTTTAGAAGTTCTTTCTTTTATGTCAGTTGATTCAATCCAAAGCAAAAACTATTAACAACAAAGTTTCTCACACTCCTACACAAAACTTTTACAGCTGAAATTGTCTGAACGGGGGTTATTTTGGCAGGAAGTTGATGTCTGGAAGCACTTTCTCGCGCATCCCTGTTTGTGCGTCAGAAGCGTGTCCTGTCTTTGTAACGTCATCATGGCGGCCTGACCGTTCAGACAATTTGGTTCCTTATTAGTCTCCCCCGCAGACCCCGGTCACGCAAGATTCGAAAAGACTAGATTTACTTGGATAAAGGTTGGTAGGATAAGAAGCTCCAAACACACATACACACGGAGGGAAAAGCGGATGCGGGTCGTTGCAGTGCGATCGGCTCAAGAGGGCGTCATCGTGGACAGAAAATATCTGGGGATGGCTTGGAGAAGATTGTTATGTTGAGCTAAATGCACAACTGGAAGGGATTCTGGCTCCTGGTGCACAGCGCCAGGCAAAAATCATTACACGGGTCTGGCACGCGTGCACAAACAATTCTCCCCCAACTCAACGCACAGAAGGGGAGGAGGAGGTGACGCAGCTTTCCTTCTATTTTGATGTAGATGTTTGTATACAATGTTTGTCGTCGATCCGTCTTACAGCTCCTGACTTACTCTTCTGTTATTTTTATGGATTTTGATCGACTTCTTCATAACATTGAGGGTGAAAAGAGTAACAAAGATACTGAAACTGCATCTCTCTCTCTCACACAATCGACCAAAACTTGAGTGTTTCAAACTCTCGCTCCTCCCTGTGCCTGCTCCCCAATCTCACAACCGTCAACTGCTCTGTGGGTCGTGTTGCCCGTTCTTTCACCTCGATAAGCTGTAGCACCTGGCACCTTAAATACCAATTACAGTCGGCGGCCTCGGTGCGCTGGCTGCACCAGACGGCTAGGCCTCGCACCACTGGCGGCTCGTTTGATGAAGCAGGAGTGCGTGTGTGTGTGTACGCGCGCTCGAGTGTATGTATAAATGTGTGTACGCGCGTATATGCGTGTATGTGTGTGCGCGCGCGCAGTTGAACAAGCGTATACCATACATGTCAAAAGACACATGACAAATACCTAACTTCAGTTTTGGGATAAACATTTGTTAATGGTACATTGTAAATATTGTATAATAAGAGTGTTTGTAGGTTAAGGTGCACTGCTTGAAATGAGTTTGAGGGAAGGGAGGGAGTGGTAACCGCATCAATAACTAATTTTGTAGGAGTCTAGAAAACGGCTGAAAACTTTTTTTGACTTGGAAATGTACCACCCTCCCCCTCCCCCGCTCGCTCTCAACAGGAACGGAGGACGTCGTCAAACTGCAAATGAAGCTCTGGACTGATAACTCTGTGTGGGTGTGACCGCTATTCTGCTCACATTTCATGCTAGCCGTCGGGTGATTGTCTCCTCTTTCCGCCCTCCAGCATCGCTGTCTTACATCCCAAAGTTCAAAATCACTGCTAGTTATAATCATTTTTTTTTTCTTAAAAAATAACGCCATCCCCTCACCAAACCAGCCAGCTACATTTTCCACGACACATGAGCGAGTGCCTGGAAGCCCATCCATGAATCCGTGCGTCTGTGCGTGCATACTTGTGTACGTGTGACGGACGGAGTGATGGACGGACTGACAGGCAGAGATCCACACACGGAAGCGGAAGCGTAGAATTCTAGAGACGCGGTGAATTGGAAAAGTTGTTTTGGGAGTTGGGTGGTGGTTAGACGCAGAAGTAGATGACGGAGGAAGTCAGAGACGTCATTAACGGATGAAATAGTACATAGAAAAATAGAGCAAGAATGTGTATTAAGAGATGATGAACATGTCAAATGACTCACGTGACTGGAAGTAGCTATGACGTTAGACGTGTTCAAACTCATGCTTGATAACCTATGCACCCACGCATGAACACACACACACACACCACAAAGAAGTACACAACCCCACTCACACCATATAAAACGCGTACTCGCACCAAGTTAAAATGATGATGACGAAGATGTCAGTTAATTTAACTAACAACAAAAAAATCATTCTGACAAAATCTCTCCAGCTTCTTTCCCAAGTTTCTCGGGATGTTGTTCTAACAAAGGAGTCTGGCCAGAGCTCGCACTTTTTGTAGGCGTCACCGGGGATGGAGAAAAATGTCAGGGGGTAGGGGTAGCGTGAAGAGGTAGTGCCCCTCTGTTTTTCCTCCCCCCTACGTTAAGTTTATTTCCATGGCGAGAAGACTGCTGCTGCTGCTGCTGCGGTCGATGCAGTTCGAGCACACGTTAGCGGAACAGGGGGAAGACGGGAAGGAAACCAGATAGGGAAGATTCATGGGCTTCGTGGTGCCTTCCTCTTTCCCAGCCAGCCAGCTCGTCAACTTTACTCCAAATGGTTCAATGTCGCCATGTGTGTATTTTTAACAACAACAAAAAATATTTGGTGTTGATGTTCCACTAAAGCTGATGAAATTATTCACGACTGGCGCCTCCCCAAAAACTGTAGGGAAATAATCCCAGCTCCAGAAAGATATCTCAGGTCACACACACACCAAGCAGTTCCATTAGTTAAAACAAGGATGTTTACGAATAAGTTGAAGATGAATAATGAAAAAGCGGAGGTCTCTCTAATGGCCTCTAAAATCAAGTGTCTGCCTCTGCAACGCCTGCATTCGGTTGAACAGTGATTTCTTTTTTCCAAGACAGTTTAAAAACCCTTAAAATCCAGCATCTCTTCAGATCATCGCAGTGCAACTTGCGAGTTCGTCTACCTCCACCTTCGTAAGATCAGTCACATCAGATGTCACTCGACAGAGAAGTCTACTAAAAACATTCAGCATCTAGACTGCGGTAACGACATAGACGATGATCTTCCCAGCTGCTCTCTTGATGAGTTCCCTCAAAATAATTGTTCTCTATAAGCGAGAGGTTGTCCGGGTTACCTCGTTTGTTCCTGTTGCACTAGTTGCCAAGTCGTGCTCGCTGTTGCCGCTGTTCCCAAAAGATATCTTTACTCTGCACACACTGATCTATTTCCACCTCACTCGAAAACTTTTTTTTTTAAAGTTGGGGCCTGGCTCGTTTTCTTTTGTGGAGCCCAGTCCCTGCAGTTCCTTGCCCTCTCCTCATTGCTCAATGTCTTCCATTCAAGAATTTAAAGGGAATGGCAAATGAAATAGCAATTTTGGCGTCAATGATAGATGCTGACGTTCTAAACCGTTTCCGCTAAAAATTTGGGGTTTCAAACAAATCATTTCTTACAGTTATGTCCAAAACCCAGTTTCACTGCGGGCCAGTTCTCAAAGACCGCCATTTTTCGGACTCTTTTGAGAAGAAAACAAACTGACTCTAATGAAAGACGAAGGTGTGTTTGTGTGAGTGTTTGGGGGGAAGGGTATTGTTGTCATCTTTTGCACGTTAGTCACGACTGTATTTTCCACTTTTCTAAGCTCTCTGCGGTCGGGAGGTGCAGAGGCTGATGTCTGTCAATAATACACTGAGGATCAGAAGTCTTGGGTTCGGATCTCGTCGTGGGCACGCTGTTTCGTCCTCGCTCAGCTTTTCCTCACTGTACTCATGTTCCAGATTGTAAGTCGCGATGTCCACATCCACAATGCCACACATATTTTGAAAGCCTCACTTTGGAGACCGAGAGTAAACTCTCGTAGTCGAATGGTTCGATGATGTCACACAACAACAAAATATGGCCCCCTTCTGGTAACCTTACCCCAAAGTTGCAATCGTAAGTAAACGATTGATTTGCTATTAGGCCCATTGACACGCTTTTTCCTTTAAAAACACGTTTTCCGCAATCCGCTACTTCCCCTTCTAACAACGCCCGGGTCAGGCCTAGTTCCTCTTTCCCATCCTGTATGTCTGTGCTCTTACGTTCTTGATGTACCCGTTGACTCTCCTGACAAGCCCTATTCTTGTGCTTCAACGGGGATTCTTACAAACAAGAGATATGTTTAATGACAACAATAACAATAATAATAACATTAATAAATTCTATCAGAGACACGTGATAAGTGGCTATCACTCGTGCTGAGCGATCGCTTCCCCCTCTCCCAACACACACACACTCTCCGCCAAGGAAATGTTAAGACTGGCAGAAAAAACGACAAAAATTAAAGAAAATAAAGTGTTGAACTCATTTCACATCCTCTGTTCAGTTAAAAAAGTCCTTATCACGTGAATATGTTGCCAGCGGCAATATAATCGACACTTAGGATGGGCGTGTCTCAGTTTGACGCCGTCTTTTACACGTGCGCGAGTTTCTAAGAAAACACGTGTGAACGATGGTGGTCAGGATGTAAGGATGGTTGGATGGTTGTTTTACGCTGTGCCAGTAACTAAGACCTTATCAGGCGCAGGATGTCGGGAGAATGCGACTGCGTCCGCCATAGACACGGTGACGGCTCAACATGGCTCCGCCGGAAGTGCGTCATCTTCTGAGCTGTTTGACAAGGTCCGTGTGGTGCACGTGGCTGGCCACGGCGCTCACCCCGCTGAGACATCGGGGACACAATCCAACAGACAATACGACAACTGTTCACATACATCACCGCTTAAGGATGATCGATGCGATTGTTGCGACACTTTAGAATAGGGGGGCGGAGGCTGGAACCACAAATGAAAAGTTTGGAGGTGGAAACAGGGATGGACACAGTAATGAAGCTCACGCCACCTCTAGCTGTCTACCCTGCGCAGTCTGCACGGCCTAACCCGCTGCGCCATCGATAACACATCTACCCGCTTGCTCAGGCAGACTTCCCCTCCCCTCCCCTCTCCTCTCCCACCCTGCCTCCCTGCGCTAAGCCACACCCACAGAGGTTTCCGAGTTTAACGACAATCGTTTAAAGTCAGGATCTAAAGACGGCACAGTTTAAATGTCAGCAAATGTCACTGCGCAAGACACAAACTATCTTTCTCTCTCATTCTTATCTGCACTTGTTAATCTGTTCCTAAATATTCTGATTTACGAGAACAATACGTTTCCAAAACAATTTACAATGCAATTTCTTAATTTAGATTCTACCTTTTAATGCAGGGATGGAGAACCTTTGTTTGCTCCTAGGGACATCTTGATATTTATAACATCATTCCACACGCACAAATAAACTTAAAAACCTAAACACATTTTTAACGGCCAAAGCTTTTTCATTTTTCATTAAGCGGCCTGAGGGTTGAAGGTTCCTCGCCCCTTTTTTAATGTCTGATTATCGTACCGAGATAACCTCCAGTGTAGCTATCTCTGTGTCAAAAGCATTAGATTGATCATCGTATTATCTGTTTGGCCATTCTCCTCCCGCGGCATCATACGACCTTTGACATCTCCGACACAGTCCTTGGCTGGTTCCAGTATTATTTGTCTGTTCACACCATCTGTGTCCACGTCTTTGCACCAAATCCTGTTGCTGTGCAAAATGGAGTGCTTCATGGTTCAGTCCTGGGACCTCTCTTGTTAACTGCCCATGTCTAACCATTTGATTCGCTATTCTGGCGTGCACTACCATATACATGCCGCCGACACTCACCTCCTGACATTCGGCCCAGCCTGCTAACTCCATAGACTCATCAAACTCATGATTCTGTCAAACACTGGATGTTGACAAAAAAAAAAAAAAAACTCAACGAGGGGAAAAACCTAACAACTAAAGTCATCCCATAGCCTCTGAGCATATGCTTAAACATCTGTCTCCGTCCTAATCACTTTCCCTGGATGGGCTATTACTCTTTTCCAGTCTGTCAGGAATCCCATAGCAATTTTTGACCCATAATTGTCCCTCGATAATTAATCTTTAAATGTGCAGCCTCCGCCACATCAGACATCTATGTGTGCCACACCTTAAGTTTTCTTTCTTGAGCAGGAAGCGGATTCAAATTTTGGCGACATCCTAAAACTTCGCACGTCGATAAGATTGAAGCGCTACAACAACACAAAGCAACATTTCCTGTCTGATTTATTTTTCAAGAAGGCTTCACAAACAACACAAGAAAAGTAAGAATTTCACTGTACAGCACCTATTCTAGCATATGCCAATTTTTAGGATTATTATTTTTTATTATTCATGATTTTGGATTCTACTGTATATGGCTATTCATCCTTGCCAGCCTGCAGAATGTTCCTGGTTGCGTGTCATTCCATTTCTGGGTTTTTACACTCAAAAGCAAGCCCGCTGACTGTTAGATGGATTTTTCGGCCTTTGTGTGCTGCTTCTATTGTCCACCTTCATCCGGTCATGCGCGCAAGAATTCACTGAATAATGAAGTCTCTCTCTCGTTGCTATCTCCGTTTCTCTCTCTCTCTCTATCCCTCTCTTCGTTCCCCCCTCTCTCCATTGCTTTCCTGTTTCCCTCTTCAAAATATGTTCTTCTATTATTCTCTCTCTGAGTTTATATTCTCGTGTTTCCTGCTTTCATCCTATGTCTACTTTGCTGCGGTCTTTCTCTCGCTATATTCTGTCAGTAATACATCTATCACAAACTTTCTTCCTCTTTCAACTTTCTTTAGACTTTCTTCCAATCATCTTTTCTCCAAGTCTCTAAGCGCATGTGCGAATGTAACATCAAATCTGCAGTAAACGATTGCAATCACTAGTTTCAGAAGCTCACAAATGTCGGGGGGAGAGGAGGGGAATCAAACTTTTTTAGGGGAGGGTTAGGTAGTGGTAACCTAAGGATGGGGTCCTCGGGGTTACCTCCTCTCCTGCACTTTTCTGGCAGCAAGGTGAAGGACGATAAACGTCTTAACACGGCTAAAAGCTTTCTGCTTCATCAGACATCCTCCCAGATCCACACCATCGGGCATAATGCGACGCTTTGATGAAGTGGGGCTTTCGCTGAAGCTGACGCAGTTGTTGCAGTCGCTGCTGCTGCTGATGCTGCTGCCAGGGCGTTTTTCAATCACCATCTCAGACGATGGAGACTGTGGAGAGGGGGCGAGGGAGTTACCAAACATCTTGTGCCAGTTGCAAGTGACAGACGCACCGCAGATGCCTGGTCATTCCTAGTGCAAAACGAACTAGATATGTGGAGCCATGCACAATGCACATTAGCTAAGTTTAAGGGAGTTGACTTTAAAGAACTTTGCGATAAAATGATGTGATTATCTCGGGATTATTTCAGCTTCATATAAAAAATAATAAACATGTGGCTAAACAACAACAATGCCAGACCATCTTCATAACCCAGAATTCTCTTCACAAACTATGACCACGCGGGTTATCTAAGAACAACGGGGATTATGACTGCGCACAAAAGGTGATTAGCTCGCTAAAAATGTGATCTTCACAGCACATAGTGACTCGAGAGAATGATAGATGATGATGATGACGACGACGACACGACGACAACGATTTCTTCTTGTACGCCAAGTTCGATGGCCAGTCTAACATCGACTTCAAAAGGACACTAACTCAGGAGACGCAGGCCTCAATTTCCTCCCTGACTGTCAAGCAGGCAAAGAGCATCGGTAAATATAGATCAAGAAAATCTCCTCATAAATAGCCCCCCTTCCTGTCGGCGCGGCCAGCGAGGTGACTGAGCGCAGGCCAGGGCCAGGGTGGGCTATGGCGTTTGTAGCCACTGATTGGGCTTGAGGTCGTCGTGGGGCGAGTGGCTGATGGCTTCCAAAGAAAGCACTTCCGGCCAATCACTTCCTAAACGTGGCAGAGAAACCAGGACGTCGCAACCGCAGGAAGACAAGAAACAGTGGCTTCATCTCAGGGCGTGGAGAAGAATGGGGTGGAAACCATGATGTCGCGTTCCTCCGGAGGTCAAGAGATCACTTTAGACCGTGTAGAGACACAAAGGCAAATGAAGTCACAATAAAATTAGCATATGAACCTAGTTCCAGTAGTAGCCCGGTATTCAGGAGAGTGGTGATAAAGGTAATCTCTAAGATCCGATAATCTTGTGTCCGTCAGGTGAGAGAACTGCAAGTAGGACCATGTGACTAGGACACATCTATGTAGCTTGCTATCTATACAGCTCTAGACAATGCAAAGAGAAGGCAGACCGCTATCATCTCATTCCACTGAATTTCTTCACTGACTATTCTGAAATCTTGGTGTTTCGGGGTCAAGACATGGAGGTCAAGAGGAAACAGAATACTCACTATTTAAAGCTTCGGCACGAAAAGCATCCAACAGAGATCAACTCGGACTTTTTTTTTGAAGCAAAACGGTGGTGAAATGATAGTTTTCTCGTGTGAACTTTAATCGTAATTGACGTGTTCTCCTCCCAGTGGTTTTGCTCTGTCAATACAACTTTTTAGACTTCCTGACCTTTGCTAAAAGCAAAATTTCTCCCGTGGAGCCAGTGTGTCTCTGACCCGCTTTATATCCACTCTACGCGGGCGACCTGATTTTTTTTAACATTTGTTCTCGCGTTCTTTGGTCCAATTAAATGGAATTATGGTCCAAATAAGCGAATAATATTAGGCTTATGTAATAGGATTTGTTTCGGTTCTTTAGGATTTGATCCGAATAAGCGGTCGGTCCGATTAACTCGAATCGACTGTATATATCAGACACCCGCTTGCTGAATGGACAAAGCACGAACTTGTATTACTGACGATTTTTTTTTCAAGTTAACTACTTAAACAAGGCGGGAGTGTACAAAGCTTCCGGTTTAGTCACATTCATTTTCGCCGAGACTGGCAGCGGAGAACTTCGAAAGAGGCTAAGCGTTGGTCTCGGCAGACAGACAACAATCCACCTATACACGTCCATGGACAAAGGAAGACTTCTCCACATGACTGGCTCGTGGCTCGTGTAGCTTAAAACAAACAATCTTCTACCAGACTTCCAGTGCATTAGCTACAAGGCTATGGAGCTTCCCAGAACACAACCAGCCGGCAAAAAAAAGGTACTTCTGGCACCGAAAAGCATCAGCTTGCACGTAAAACGCAACGGCTGTTTCCGACAGACGACTGCCCCAAACACACTAAACCGAGAGAAATGAGTTATTAATCTACAACGGAATATGGACATGAAATGACTTGCGAATGATGAATGATTAAACAGTTGCCTGCTCTTTCGTGTTTACACCATCATTAAACGGAGTCTGTCTCTAACAAGCGCGCGCCCTCTCTCTCTCACACACACACAAGTGCTAACTCAGAACCACCACCAGCAGCAGCAGTAGCAGCAGCAGTGTTATTAAACTCTAGTAATTACGGCGTCGGAAGCAACAGACCGGAGTGGATGGTGGAAGATTGGAGGATTGTGTAGTGAGGGTGGTGGCCCTACCCAACGCGCTGGTGGGAGAGTAATTAACGCAGCTAACGACGAAAGTAAACCCTGGGGTTGTCTCACATGATCGCCTCCGTAATGCCTCTGCAATTACAGAATAACTCAGGAGCAACTATGACTGAGTTTTGTTCCCTACGTGATGCCTATTATCAAACTAGGAGCGAATAACTCTGTTCCTTAGGGATTTTCATGTTTGTACACAGCACAGTTCTTCTTTGCATCTTGGATAAAGGTCAAGATCCAATTGCCGACGAGGTCTCAGGCTTGCTGTTATGGCAATGGGCTTCATGCGCTTCTGAATGTCCTGCGCCTTTCAGTGACCTCTGAAGTATTAATTTTTATCAATCCAAAGATGCTTACAGAAATTTTTAAAAAATTTAAAAACTAGTATACTCGTGTGACAGACTAATACCAGCAATTTAGAGACTAATTGCAATGTTAGACTGGGGTGGTGCTTTATACTTGCTAGCAATTTGAATGTTAGACTCGGGTAGACCTGGGGACAGACAAGAGCGCACGCTCTGCGTAGATCGTCAACATGTACAAGTCCCCTACCTAAGCAGCTGTGACCACGAGACGTCAGCAGCGACGGCCAACAGACGCTCCGCCTACCTCCATCAACCGTCCCGACCTCGTCAAGGAAGGCACGTCGATGGGCCGACGACCTCGGCGATGGCCCATGAGTAAAGAGGCGACCTTTCCCGTCTACCGAGACCCCGAGACACGATACCGCAAATGGCAGGCGTGCGCCACAGGTCCAACTGCCATGCAGACGGTGGCAAACAAACTCTGGCGTCTGGCGCCCCCCTCAGCTGTCGCAGCATCGTTTGCTGGCTGCTGCTGCTGCTGCTGCTGCTGCCCGACGTGTGACGTGACGGGTTCAGCCTCCACCACGTCGTGCTCCGCCTTCACGAGATTTAGCGCTCGGCGCACAGCACAGCACGTTCACTCTGCTACAGGATGGCTGGAGGCAATCAAATAAAGTTATCCCTCTTCACTGCATTTCCAGATTCCCTATTGCGTACCTGCCGATGGAGGAATGTGCGATGTGATGTCAGCAAGTCTCCCCACTCCTGCCCCAAGCAACGGGCCTGATACAAGCTGTAGTCAGACTTTCGAAACATGATACATGTTTTCTATCTACCCATGGGTGAAAAGAATCACAGATTTTGGACAAACAAGTTTTGAGTGCCAATGCGCAAAACGTTTGAAAAAAAAAGCCATGGAGACTAGCGTATTCGTAACCCTCTCTCCCTCTCACACACACACAAACGCACCCACAGAGTAAGAAGAAGATCTCACAAGACTTTTACACTTTCACGAAAATAATACCTTATTAACGACAATGGCACAACATTTCTGCTAAAAAATGTCTGATAGAGCACCACACCATCTCCCATTCATTTCTCGAGCACCCAGTTCCCTGCGAACAAGCACCTCATACAACATGTTCTCACTCCTGGTCCAGATAAACACGCCATTGGCTAAGGTAATGAGACAATAATTCCAATGACGGCAGTAATGGGAAGGGAATGGCAGAATTTAGCTAGCCAAAGTGATTCGGCGGGGATGGAGGTTGAACGGGAGGAAAAAGTTGTGAGGAACGTGCAGCGAAAGGCTAATGGAGACGACGAGGAAATGTTTGACGACGTTATCTCTGACTGCCAGTGCGAGGGAAACTTTCTTCTTGCGCCCTTTCGTCTCTAAACAGCATCGCCATTATTCTCCCACTTCTCCATAGCCGTTCTTCCATGTCGCTGCCAAGTATTCGCGTAACAATCCGCCAGAACAACAACGCACAGACATTTATAAACACACACAAACACTCACACCTCAAAACACTCGCATCCTGCCCCACATCCAGACAGAGAAAGCGAGCGAAAGAGAAAGTGAGAAAGAAAAAAGTGCGGAATGTAGGATGCAGATGGCACCGGAAGTACAGCTGCAAATGAGAAAGAAGAAGAAGAAAAAAAAAAAGCAACAGGAAACGGTGCAACAAGTCAAACCCCAACCGTCTTGCGGACCGAACCCCAATGGACCAGGCACGGGGCTTGCACTAAAGTGAACACGGAGGCAGCGACATTAGTTGCTTCTATCGAGTTCACCACACAGTGCACCTGTACACCTACCCTACAGTACACCTTCTGATTAGTTTACGTCACTGAGAGAAAAAATAACAACACATACACATATACTTGTTTACAAATCCCACATAGATGCCAAGTCTCTGGTCCCGTGCTGCTTGTTGTTCGTAAACATGTTTGCTGCAAGTCAGTCATCACATCCGCCAACAATTTTTTTAAAAATCGGTAACAACAAAAAGAAGGACGAGGGCGAACTATTAAAATAGAAACTCTTCATATAGTTTTTATATGCTATTCTTAATATTTTGTTTTTACTTTGGAGTCCCTAAAGCAATGGTGTCTACAAAGAAAATTTTGTTACAGGTGGGGTCCCTATACAAGCCTGAAAACAGTCATAATACAAACAGAATAACAAATTATGTCTCCAGCACCTAAAGCATCAGCTCCATCATAATTTAGTCATCAACAATAGCAGAAGAAAGATCAAAAACAGCTACAACAACAACGATAATGCTTCTAATAAAAGGACACGAGTCTTATTGCTTAGCAGGGTAAGGGCAGTGAACTGTAAGTGGTTCACAGTGTCCACAGCAATTTTCTCATCTGTCGCCTCCTCCTCCTCCTCCTCCTACTACTACAACAACAACATCATCATCCTCCATCCATCATCCTCCATCCATCCTCATCCTCCATCCATCCTCCATCCATCCATCCTCCAATCATCCTCCAATTATCATCATCCACCATCCATCCATCCATCACCATCCATCATCCATCAATCATCAATCATCATCATCATCATCATCAGAGGTTGAAGAAGGAAGAGCAGAGAATTGTCCAAACCTAACCTAAGCCTTCCTCTCTCTCTCTTTCTTTCTTCATGCATCCTCAAATCACGCGTTCAGCACTGCTGATCTCCCCTTTTCCAAGAGGACCAAAAAACCGAAGACGCTTTGAAAGCAGCGTCTAATTTAAAGGGAAATTTTACATGACAGAACCTCGACCATCGTACGCCTTGTCTCTCAGCAAAATGATACAAGTTTACGGACCTTCAATCTCTAGAAGAACAAAAACAAATGTCATAGCAATAAGGAGAAAGGGGAAAAAAAGACCGATAAAGAAGGGAAAATTTCCAGATTACTTCTCAATCAAACCTTTAAACAGAAAGAAAAGAAGCGAGGGTAAAAAAAAAAAGAAAAAAAAAAGAAAGCAAGAAATCATTGAAGAAGAGATTGAATGAATAGAATCCTGTCTACATGTTGCACGCACACAGCCAGTCTCTTCTCTCAAGGTCTGTCATCGATTAAGATACATTTACAACAAATATCAACCAACCAACCAAATGAACTCTTGATATCGAACAGAATTCTCAGCACGGAAGAATTGTGTAGTCAAGGGAATGACTGCGTCTGCTATCGTCC
>SRHC01000906.1:9707-34707 GCA_004794325.1 Pomacea maculata
TATTGTGTGAAAAAGGCCGGGGGAGGAAGGGTGCAAGGAATGAATGAAAGCATTTATGGATTCACTAAATAAAATTGTCGGTATATCGCAGTTCTCCGTTTCATTATTATAATAAAAACTTTGTAAAGCAAGTAATAGTGTTTTGTGTGTATGTTTGATGTTTGTGTATGTTGCTACAGCCAGCTGGCTACAGCTAACTTGTTATAACATCACGCTTTTAAAAGTAGCCAAAAGAAGCTGGCTACATTTTAAAAGTAGCCCAAAGTAGCTGGCTACTTTTTGGAAAATTGTAGCTGTAGTGTAGCCGGCTACATTTTGAAAAAAAGTAGCTGTAGCCTAGCCGGCTACAAATTAAAAGTAGCTTGCCCATCCCTGTCCCTGATTACCGACGTCACGCGGGTGTCACGGTCACGTGTCAGGACAGAAACACTGGCTCCACAGCCTCCTGTACTCTCGTCATCAGACGTAAGTTCAGTTACCATCTGTCACCTGTCCTGTATTTATTTCTTAATAGGAGCAATAAAGAAACATCAAAAATGACATCAGCAAAACCGAAGATCTTTGAAGTTATTCACCAAAACTTTGTCTTCCATTAAGATTGTATATTTTGTATTTTTTTACCTTCGCGTTATGATAATTTCTTCCCCATTCCTTTAAGTTCAAAATTATATCCTAATATAATATTAGTTTTATAGTCTGTGGGTTTTTTGCATTGACTTTATTTTATTATTTGTATCTCTGCGCTGACATTTCTTTCTGTTGCATATCTGTGTATAAATGTTTTCGCATCTTACATGTTTGTATTGAATATATATTTATACATGTGTATATTTATAATTATTTCCTCCCACATACCTTATTTTCTATATTCTATGTTTATGCCAATATATATTTATATATGAACTTATACTTCGTTTTACTTCGTGTATTCAATGTATTTATAAATGTGTATGTTTACACACATACATCAGCTTATGTTGTCTTCTTTTTTTTTTTAGCAGAGTTAGCTCAATGCGCCGTAAGTCCTGTAAATCTGTGTATATCGTCATTAATTTGTGTGTTTATGTTGTCTATTTGACCTCCTTGCTTGAAAGTATTGTACCGAATATTACTCTAAATTTTGTATTGCTGGACATTTCTTATACATGTACAAGAGTTTTACATCGTAATATCAGTCATTTATTTACAAGTGGAACTGTCTGTGCTTTTTATTTATTGCGAATTCTGCGAGTTTTGTGAGGAGAGTGGGCTTGTAGTATAAGGTTTACTTTGAGTAGTTTACAGGACGGCTCCAGCAGGAACAGGTGTCTAGGAACATTGAACATTCAGTCGAACATTCACAAGTTGATCATCTGTCACGTGCGTGAAACACGTTGTGTTATGACACCTGTATACGTTCATTAAGGGGAGTTCAAAGTAACGATATCATGTCAACTGATTGTTCACAGGATTGTTACCAGTAGGAAATAGCATTTATCACACTAATAGGTTATTGTAGTCGCTCTCTTTGCCTTATTTCTGTATCTCTCACTCTCTGTTTGTCTGGGTTTTTTTTCTTTTTTGCATGCATGTCTGTGTGTTTGGATGTGATTTGTGTGGCTTTGTGCATGCATATGCATTTGTTTATGTTTGTGTTTGCGGGAATTTGTATATCTGTGCTTGTAGGTGTCTTATGATGATTCCTGTTAGTGTTTCAATATTTTTCTTTCCTTTTTCCCTCTATTATTTTCAGTCTTGTAAGATTTATACTAATGATTATTATGTTTCTATTTTTGTGTTGTTTCCAAATGGTTCATTACTAACATGGTGTAGACGTCACTGGTGTTAGTTTACAGCAGATATTGGCAGTCAGTTATGCTCTGTGCAGGAGTAGTCTCCACACATAACGATCTGTTGATGTTGAGAGGAAAGAAGACCAACATCACCTCACTGACCTCTTCAACTACCTGTTTAGTGAGGGTTAATGTTAACAGAGAGTAACCCTAGTCTTTCTATAACAAACGTTTGGATGAATATCCACATTCTATTTAATCCACACATTTTCTCAGTCCTGTCTTTTATCACTTGTCAGCTCTAAACATTGTCAGCATTGTTGTATTGATTATCATTACATCGCAAACTAGAAAGGATGACGTCATTAACGTGCCTAACAAGAGATGACATCAGGCAACAGTGTTTACCTGTACAAGTCTACCTGCAAACAGGTGTGTGCTTTGTCCCAATCAAAAAGATACGTCACATTTGCGGGATAACGTCAGTGACAAGAGCAATGACGTCAAAGCAGTAAACCAACCATTAACAGCTGTCACACCTTATGTGTTGTGTTTCTGTTGTTTTATTTCTTTTTGTGACGAAGTAATCACCATGCGTGTATCGCAGGTCACTCTGAGCTCAGTGAGTGTCACGTGACCACCAACCCTGTGGACTGGACTGTGTCAGGTTCATGTCGTGTACAACAAGCTTTCTCCTCTGATAACATCTGCACCTGTACATGGACACGGAACACAGGGGTAACATGGTCTTGTGGGATACATTTAATGAATGTCTTCTGATAAAAAAAAATACGTAGAACATTTAATGGTATTACACTTTTGACTGTGTTCGTTGATTTTGTAATTACTTCTTCTCTGCCTCCAAAGAAAGAAATTTTGCCTGATCTTGATTTCTTTTATTCTTTACCTTAAACACAGTAATACACTGAGTTTTCTATTTTGTGTATAATAAAGATTGTATGTATGTCTTAAAATTATTTTTTTTTTACATTTTACAAAAGATATGGATGTATTTTCAAAGCAGCAGACATTTGGAGGGTTGGATGCCAGTCGTGAGCTGTGTTCGTTCACACAAGCTCTGCCACAAGCCGGGGGACTGTACACCTACAGCATTTCTGTGTCTCCTCCTGCTACTACAGCCTTTTCTCAGCAACTGACACTAGGTCTGACATTCTTATTTATCTTCTTATCTCACCAACAGTTTGATTAGTACACTATTTAAAATAAAATACTCTCAAACGCACCTCTTTCTCTCTTTTTTTGCATACTCCACATCTATATTTACAAAACTCTGTGAAATCGTCATACCAACTCCTATCTTTGTAACTGTAAACTACAATTATTTTTTGTTATGTGATGTACGCTTTTCTAGATCTAAAGTGTTCTATTATTTTTCTCTTTAACTAAAGCTTGACCCACAATTACTCTCTCGTGCGCGCGAACAAGCATTTCCAAATATATTGGGGCATTTGACTTCCATTTTGTTATCTCCTTGTTTTTAATAATATATTCTTGCTATATTTACAAAACAGCACTGTTCAAAAGAAACCAGAGGTTGACAATCACTGTTCGAAATACTGCCTTTTCATGACAACACCTACCACACTTTGTAAGACCTCTCGAGGTCATCACACGGAATGTGATTCAGAAACTTGACCAGCTGGTCAGTAGCGAGTCTCGGTCTTCTCCGGTTGACCGTGAACTACAAAAGGTTGCTAAAGATTGCCCTATATACATAGACTGCTGGTAAAGGTTTTAAGGACAATGTCACAAGCTTGATTGCTGGCTCATATCACGTGTTTACAATCAGTATCATCACCTGTGGCTGTCAGTGGCGGGGGCTACAGTAGTCCTTGACTTGTGATACTTCCGCCGACATACTT
Source organism: Pomacea maculata (assembly GCA_004794325.1). NCBI lineage: Eukaryota > Metazoa > Mollusca > Gastropoda > Architaenioglossa > Ampullariidae > Pomacea > Pomacea maculata. The sequence continues at coordinate 13,363 of SRHC01000906.1, forward strand.
TAACTTTTTATAAATTTTTTTTACTACACACGTGGATGATGGGGAAATAGGAAACATTGCCGACACAGGGTTACTTTGTTTTATAGGACATACTCTTCTCTCGTAGAACAGTCATGTCTTGCAGGACATCAACCGATTGTTGTCGACAGTATTTGAAGGTGACGGCCATTTTTCAATGTAAACGCTAGTAATATTCAATGTTATATCGTCTTTTTATGACATCAGGAAGAAAACAATTTGTTTCGGGTTTTGTCTTATTCTACATTCATTGCTGCTAACTAAAGCTTGATTACATCTATTTTTCTTAAAAGTTGCCGACATTGAGGAAGATTTGTAACAAATCAGTCAGGAGAGTGGATGTCAGGTGTTTTCATCACGAGATTTCAAAAGAGGCTTTGTTTACAGGATATTTGCTTAAAATAAATCTGTCCACAAAAGTTTGTGACGGTAACTCTTTCTACATTCAAATTTGTCACTGCAGAAAAAACAAACGTTTAGAAGATACTAAAACGTTTCCATTTACTCTGAAAATCGTCAACAGAAAGGTATATCTAGCATACGTCCATATATTTTTGACCAGAATTTTTCTGCCAACGAGGAGTGTGTTCCTCAATTTGGTTCTGTGTAGTTGAACCCGGTGAAATAACAACCACATGTCCACACTGGGTGGTGAGAGGAGGAGACCTGTCCTGTACATGTCAGACGACAAACACCGCCAGTCCTCCAGCCACAGTGAGATGGGAGGGACGAGACAGTGAGAAGCTGGTGAAGACTAACGTACAGCGGGAGGACAACGGCACACAGTTCACGTGTCACGTGACATGGGCTGGGCGTGTCTACACCTCCATCACCTACACTCTGATAGTTGGAGGTATATAACGTATTTTTATTTCTTAACCTGCTCATTTAGTAACTTTTTGTCCCCTTAAAGCTGCTAAATTACTGATTGGATGTTGCCAGAGGTCACCGACCTTAAAAAAAAATATACTCATTCTTTTATTTTGGTATCTGTTAATTAAAAGTGGAAGGCCGCACTGAGGTCGTCATTAGTGAAACACATCATCCGGGTACTTGCTTTAATCTATTATTGTCGATGCGTAATAATTTCAATTGAATTTATGAAACCTATTTCGCCAAGTTAAACTGTTCTGAACACGTGCTCACAGGACTATCAATGACCCGATTGCTTAAAAAACAAATAGACATTCTGAATCCATAAGGAGACAAAAATCTTAAAGCACTTGTCGTTTACACACTGCAACAAACATCGTTATTTTTATTTAATTCATAATATTATTCATTTAATTTTGACATTATGACTAACAACGAGAGCATTTCTTTTTATGTTTTAATCATCGTCATATCACTGGGTTTTAAAAATACCTGATGTGTCATCTTCACATTCATGGTTCAGGGAATGTCAGTGTCATCTCCACAGCAACAGACTCGATCCTCTCATCAACATCGACTCTAATTGGACCCATCGTCGGCGCTGTTGTTGCTGTTGTTGTAACAGCCATAATCGCCATTGTTCTCGTTATTATCATCAGGCGACGAAGAAATAATTTAAAGAGAGGTCGGTTTTTTCACATCACATGACCTGAAAATACTTCATCCTGCCGCCATCCTGTCGTTCTCCTGTTTATTTTGTCATTCTATGATTGAAGAACATTTTTTTTTTAATTCCTTATTACTCCTCGAGGACCCCAGGGCAACGAAGAACAGAGATATATAAAGATTATTCAACATAAAAATGAAAAATGTATCTCTTCAATATGTTATTCTATCACATTGAGTCATATTGTGCAAAGATTCTTGTTGACAAATGTCTATTTAAAACCTAATTTGTCAAATGGGATTCTTTCCTACGATGTGTTAAATAAAATTGTTCTACACAATGTACTTATCTGCTTATAATTATAGAAACACGTGCCAGAGTCTTACTGCACAATGCCCTTCTCTACTTCTTTAGAAATTAAAAAATGTGTCAGATACATGTCAACTATCTTAAAAGTCTTTTTATTCTGATTTATTTCCCCACATTTCATTCTCATCACACGCTTCGGAACGAAAAAGGAAATAATGACACATGCCGCATGTTGATGTTTATTATGATTACAATTCGCATTTTCAGCGAAATTATCCAACAGACACGTTAGCATGCATCAATTAACATCTTTTAGATAAGATTCTGAATAGATGAATACACATATGTATGCTTGAAGTGTTGTTCTCGAGTTTCTGTTTTAAAATAATGTTCCTCTCGTTGTTTTCACGTTTCAAGCTGCCTTTGTTTTACTGTTCTCAGAAGCCCCAGAGAAAACTTCAAAGATGCCGACTTGCAAGGATTCTGGTGAGTTTATCTCTAGCATCTACGCCATTATTTATTTATTGCAAGAGACAAGAATTTAGCAATAACCACTTACATTGTCAGAGTAAAAATGAAGTGATGCTTCTCTGTTTATTTATTCACTCACATTCAACTAGCGCAAGTGAAATGTTTGCAATTTCATATTCATAAAGAATATTGTAGACAGTCATAAATGTGGAAACACAGTAAGGCAAACATGGCGGACATTTCGGGAAAATCGCTGGTAGTAGTTACTTGTACATACCATTAAGAAGGTTTTGAAAAAGTGAGAGTAAAAGTAAGTTTCTGTTTCATCCACTGTGATTTTACAGAGTTCGAGGACCACATCAACGAGGTGTACGACAGTTCTGAGACTGCCGGACCACACAGCAGCTGCGGTGACAACTACAGGTCACGTGGTCAGGGTACAGACAGGGAAGCCAGTCACAGGAATAAACAAGAGGTCAGCGCGCAGTATGAAGACAGTCCGAGTGGAGGATATTACAGTGAGATACGGGAGGTGGGCACTGGCAACACTTACCCTCAGCCTCACCACCGGCTGTCTATGAACCCTACAGCAACTGAGACACGGATGGGACACGTTTGGTTTCTTTGGATGTCACAGTCATCACTAAATGTCACAGTCATCACTGGATGTCAATGAACCCCTACATCAAATAAGACACAGGAGAGAGATGAATATTGTGTAAGTTGCGGTTATGTATGGCTATCAGTAGCTGACAGCTTATAGGCAAGTTCATCAGTGGGACTAGACCCTAACAGTGGAATACGCGTTGGACATACTGATGCTGGTGATTGTGACTCTCCATAATTTTTATACAAATCACATTGCCGCTGGTTAATGTCTGCGGAAATAGAGGACACGTGCTGATACATGAAGTATACAGACACTTAGTAATGTATAATAAACACTAAGGGGCCATCAGACAGTTTATTAGAGACTGCAGCAGTAGTGTTCTTGGTTTATCAGCACAAAGACAAAATAAAAGAAGGATGGGAGTCTACAGACTCTCACAAACCACAAGTTGTACTTAAAGTACCCTGATAGCCACTGGGAACTTATCGAGTGATGTTCAACACAATATCATGCACCAACTTTCATGTAAGGATTCCAAGAGATAATACCAAGTAATGAATCACACCAAAATTAACTCATCAATGGTCATGCAGAAAAGTAGAATGAAGAGTGGGCTTTACCTCCTACAGGTAATTTGACCACGTGACCACACTAACCATTACTAGTATCTTTCTCGGACAGTACTAAGGGTACGCTTCTACCCGTTTTGAGGGTTTGTCAAGTACAACAACCAACCAAAGTGCTTCCATCTTCTCATCCTTTTAATCTTTTCCTTTATGTTTGTGTACAAAGTGTTGTCAAACCTTCTCCACATTAAAGTTTTATTAGTGTGCATGTCACAAATATGATGTGTGTGAGCGCATTTCCGAAAAGGAAAGAAAGACTGAGTAAACTGACAGGGGCAGGGTTTGCTTACTACGAGGTGTTAAGAGCCTTATTACCTCCCTTGTTTTTAGCCTCAAAGTCTAAGGTAGCCCTTGTAAGTAGGACTACTTGGTGTTAGGTGACACTGCAGGTACATAAATGACAATGTAGGGATATACATGACAGTACAGACAAATAAATAACAGTGCAGTAACTGGTCTTACACACATCTGTGGTAAAGGTGAAGGCAGCAGGTCTGTGACTAGTGGGACACAAGACACTGACAGCCAGTGACACGCGCTCCGTGTAGACACATGAGTCAGTCACACATGATCCTGTCATTATTCACACCAGCGGAGTTCAATCCGCCAGCAACAACAACAACTACTTCGCCATTGAAACGGTAATCGCCTTCCTGGTCAGGTAAGTGTCTCATCACATGTTGTGACAAGCTGTGAGTGAAAGAATGCAGGTTGTATTTAATTACTTACTGTGTTAATTACCCATAATAAACGTCACATTAGTGGTTAATGACTACTAGCAGCAGTTCCTGATATCTGTAGTGGGAGGGCTTGTGCAGGGAGCGGGTACCGCTGACAGTGGGTTGCCTCCACCCCGCACCACCTTCCAGCCCCACACCCGGTCGCGCGAGGCAGACGACAACAGCGGGTGACGTAGCACCCAAACTTTTCAGAATAAAACAGCAGACAAACATTGTGACTGGTTCTGCTTGGGAGACTAGTAAACATATCAGTTTACGAAAGGTGGCTAGGCTCTCTGTTTCTTTCTCTCTCTCCTCTCCGAGGACTTCGTTGCCTTTAGTTGCGACCACCCTGAGTACGAGAGAAATGCTTTTGCCGCAAGAAAAGCGGCTTACGTCACTCAACCCCCCCTTTCCCTTCCCCAGGGAGTTAGGTGCTAGCTTTTAGTAAGTTAGGTAGGTAGGTTAGAATAGATATAGTAGTTTGTGTAAACCATGCAAATAAATCTGTCTTTGAACTGATTAATTACCTGTGTGAGCGTGTCAGTCCGAACGCATGCTAGCGTGTCGTACGTCTGTCCTCGTGTGAATAGACGAACGTGTGTCACTAGCGAGCAGACATGAAGATTGTTTAACAACAGCTAGTAATGACTGACACCTAATGAGACCAAAAGTTCTGTCTCATCTCTGTCTTAGTTGCTGTACGGGTTCAGGTTCATTGTCAGACGTTTTTAGGCTCAGTATCGGAGGCTGCTGTCGTCTCACCATGTGTGCTCTGTGTTTTACAACTACTTTCATTCCGTATTTTAGTGCACAAGACGACACAGTTCTTTCACGCAAAGAAAAACAGATATGCAACATACAATCATTCGTTGTAACACACAATTACTGACTCACGTATTAACTCTATTCTCTCCTCTTTGATACTCAACCTGCTAATAACTAGCACCTACTCCTCCCGTAAACGTAAACACGAGATTCAAACATTTTATAAAGAGGATGTGAGCTAAGACTGCAGGTAACAAATGTGACAACAACAATGACAACCTGCAATACATTAAAAGCATCTAAGAGGAGTTTGAGTACCTTGCTGCTAAATGGCCCTCCTCCCTTACTCGGGTTGGTCGTTCATCTTCCCTTCACCGCAAGTCAGACTCTGTAGAGAGGAGTGAAAATAGGAGGATAGGGGAAACCCTGTAACTTGTGTTATTGTAGTCTTTGAATGCCCATCCAAATAGTACCAGTGACCCAGCAAATGGGCTGCAAGCACTGGTTGGTTGGTTGGTTGGTTAGAAAGCGCCTCCACTTTCAGATGATTTCCTTGAAGAGACAGGGTGGAAGAAACAGGAGTACCCCGAGTAAACCCAGACGCTCAGCCATGCGAACAGGTGGCACATACAGTGAGCGTTCGGATACGAGATCTGAACCCAGAGCCTCTCACTGCAGTGGTGACAAGCGGGTGTTGTACCCACTAACTACTGGCGCAAGCAATGATTTCTGCTGTTGATACTTGTTGGCACTACGTCACCTGCTCTGTGGTCACGTGTTTCGCCCTGTGCGGCTCGTGCGACTGGGTACAAGGGTGGAAAGGGGTGCAAGGAGGAGTGGACAAACTACTGACTGCACTACAACTTTTTCCCCAGTACATTATTTTATGTAGAATCAGAAATCTTGAGCTTATTAATGAAAAGTGTTTGTCAGATTATTATTGGTGTTTTGTCAGATTATGGCATCAGAGTGGTACGACTACATATGGACATTGACATCAAGATCACGCAAAAACGACGAATACGTAGATACATACTGATTATATTTACTGAAATATATTAGCTCCTGGTATATTCCTGTAAGCTGTCAGAGACCCATTATCGAAAATAAAGATTAAATAGTTTACGCTGTCTCACCAACATTTTTCTCTGTGTGTGTGTGTGTGTCTGTCTGTCAATGAATACAGTTGAGAAGACAATTACTTAATATCGAATATTAGCGAGAATCCAACTCATATCATGACCTATGAATACTCGCATCCATGTGTCTGTAGTTTGTATGGCTGCCGACTGATGTCATGGCTGCCTCCTGGATGACACATCTTGTTCTTCTATGTGGCGCTTATGGAGCACTAGGTAATCAACAATACAGTGTTGTGTGTCGTGTGTGTAACACTAGGTAATAAACAGTACAATACAATGTTTTATTTTGTGTAGCTCTAGTTAATTACTAACACTCTGACGTGTGTCATGCATCGAGCACCTAACAATCATGTTAATAATAATGTAGTGTTTTGATAAGCACTTGGTACACTCGTTTATAAAATATTCATCACAGCTAATATTCTGACTGTAAATTTGAACTTTAGTATCTGAATGATGTATAATGGATAGGTACAGAAAGTGCGAAAATATATGAAGAGGTTTTATACAATTTTGCTTCAGCACTTATTGTCGACATTGGCTGCAACATCAACACTTGTTTAAATGTGTTAGTCTAAAGTCGACATGTTAACTGCAATGGCTGCGTTGTGTGATTTTGTCCATTTTTAATGTGTCGTGATATTCTTTTAAATACCTAGTAAAAGTACTCGTATTTCTCTCATGACATAATTGTAATGTATAGGATAAAAACAAGTAATCGTACATAAATACACAGGTTTTGATCGCAGTGAATGTCAAGGATAGAGTGATCCTGGGGAGACCTACTGACAGAGTACGTCAAGTATTACATCTCCAAGAACTGTCGCCACCTTACTGTAGACACAATTTTCTCATTTACATTCTCTTTTGAAGTTTTCGCCATTATTTTAAGTCGTCTCTTTTTTGTCAGGGCTTAGAATAATGAATTGCAACAACAACCAGGTAGAAATATTTGAAGACTCACCTGCTCCAGTCACGTGTGGAGACATCACCAGCAGAGCCGATGTTGGCTGGCGACGAGGAGATGGAGTCAACATCGGAGATTGTAGTGCTGACGGTACCTGCACCAAAGACTTATACAACGACTACGGCCTCAGCATGTCACCGCAGTCCACGGAGAGTCAGCTGACCCTTGTCCCTGATTACCGACGTCACGCGGGTGTCACGGTCACGTGTCAGGACAAAGCAAGTGGCTCCACAGCCTCCTGTACTCTCGTCATCAGACGTAAGTCAAACATTCATCATTTCAATCTCATTTATCCAGTATTGTTTTTAGGAAATGTGTAAGAAATAAACACGACATATAACAAATGTCACACCGCGGTCACGACCGAGACTAAACAAGTCAACAGCAAACTTCGCTTCATAATTATCTCAAGAACCGAAGACTTTTGACATTCATTCATCACAATAAAGATATCATAATGTTTGCTTCCTTATTTTCTTTTTTAATGCTTTAATATACATTATAATTCTTATCCTGGGTTTTATCTAAAGTTATGTGTTAACATTTGTGGTATTTTGTGTTGATCTTTCTAACGACTGTTGATTGTTTGCATGTATACACGAACCTTTACATTGTTTTTGTCTGTAATATGTGTGTATACATATTTTCTAGAATTTTGTATATTTTGTGTTTTGTATTTTTTTATTCAAATATGTATATTTATATATACCTACATGTCTATATATGTTTTTATATTTTTATATATATTCTTACTTTCTGTATATTTTATTTAGTGCATACTGCTAGAACTCTAAATTTCTGTAAGCCGTCGTGATCTGTATATTTTAGTTTTCGTTTTTCCTTTTAGTCTATGTTCATATTCTGCTTCTCGTCTCATTCAGTGTCCTTAGGTTATTTCGTCAAAATATTTGTATGTTGTGCATGTTGTCTGTTTGGCCTCCTTACAGAAGTAATTAATTGCATAATGTTACTTTGTATTTTATGCTGCCTATGATTTGTGTTAGATAGAAAATGTGTGTGCTATCTCAAGTCGTTATATATTTACCTCTTTGTTTGTTTGAGAGGTTTTATCATCATTTGGATTTAAAAAAAAAACGAAAAAAGTGGGCTGATGGCAAGTTATTTACATGAGTGTCTGTGAGGGTGTTAGTGTGCCTGACGTCGGCCATTTTCCCTTTGATCTCCCGGCACCTTTGAGCTCCACTAGTATAGATCGTGAACAGTAGGGACGAGAACATAAACTGATGTTTACGGATGTCGTACGTGTCTGACTGGGTCAGAGGGAACCTGACAGTTCTCACTGGTGCTGTCTGGTGAATTCCTGAACAGACAATATTGTGAAGTTCTGACCACACGTTGGAACTTTTAAATTATTCACGTAAAACCCTGGTGAGGTGAGTGTGTGTCAGTTTTCTTTGTTCTTCTTTTAATCTTTCTGGGTAAATTGTGCTTGAATGTAAATTATTCTTTTGGAAACATGTTATGATTAGTAGTACAGTAAATGATTATTAGTTTTAAAGAATTGTATTTTACTGTCCATTTATTTTGTTCATATTTGTGTTCGTCGTATTGATGTACAAGTTCTCGCTGGACACGAACAAGGACAGCAAAGACGGTTGTGTTTGTGTTCTTCCATGTTGGAGTTCATAACCTGACCTAACGAAAAGCTTTGATCGCAAGAAAGGGGGAATGATTTAATGCGTCTTAATTTACAATACAGTGGAACCTCGGTTAGCGAACGCCTCGGATAGCGAATATTTCGGTTAACGAACAAAAATTTCGCTAAAAGTTTGTCTCGGATAGCGAACAAAATTTCGGATAACGAACAGCCACGTGAACCACACGTGACCGACCAGCATGTCATCATTCGCACTCGAGACACAGTTACGATCGGTCGTTCCTTATCTATGCGCATCCTTCTTATTTAGTGATTTTTGTGCTTTATTTTAATAAGATAATCCTCAATCATGGCTCCAAAGAAGATTAAGAGCAATTAATAGTAGTGAGGTAATGACAAGGAAGCGGCCAACAAATGAATTGAAAAAGGAAATGATTTCAAAGTATGAAGGTGGCATGCGTCTGTCGGATATGTGATGTCGTATTACCCAAGTGTTTTACAAAACAGGCAGAAGGAACAGACACTGGACAAGTTTTGTCCTTTAACCTCAAAGGGAAGTCACCCCCGATTTTATAATGTCACGTGTGCTCATGGAGGGGGAATCCAAGCAGTAATTCCACCCTTTCCTCCCCACACCTGCTTCCACCCACGCCGTCAAAACGGCAAGTTTTCTGATGTTTAAATGCTTTCGTTAATGTTTTTATGTTTATTTAACTCCATTTATATTGCATTATAACTGTTCTCATTAAAACATACCTATATAGCCTGTAACTTTCACATATTAGCGAGTCAACAGGGGCTGGGAACCAATTAAATCTATTTCCTTTATTTCTTATGGAAACAATTGTTTCGGATAACGAACATTTCGGATAACGAACAGCTTTCCAGAACGGATTAAGTTCGTTAACCGAGGTTCCACTGTACTTATATTCCAGGTCACTCTGAGCTCAGTGAGTGTCACGTGACCACCAACCCTGTGGACTGGACTGTGTCAGGTTCATGTCGTGTACAACAAGCTTTCTCCTCTGATAACATCTACACCTGTACATGGACACGGAACAATGGGGTAACATGGTCTTGTGGTATAGGAATTCTAGGTTTTCAATAAATGTCATCTGAAAGAAAGATATATGTAGAACATTCATAAGTATAAATCTGTTTACATTCGCCGTCGTTTTTGTTTTCTTGTCATTCCAGTGCATTTAGACAAAAGGAATAAAATATTGCTTGAACCTAACTTCTTTTATTTGTTTGCTTCAAACATGCTGTGTGCTTTGTATTTTTATGTAATTGAGCTTTATATATGTTTTTAAATTGTACAGAAGATGTTATGGATGTATTTCTAAAGCAGCAGACATTTGGAGGGTTCGATGCCAGTCGTGAGCTGTGTTCGTTCACACAAGCTCTGCCACAAGCCGGGGGACTGTACACCTACAGCATTTCTGTGTCTCCTCCTGCTACTACAGCCTTTTCTCAGCAACTGACAATAGGTCTGAGATTTTCTTTATCTTTTTATCTCACCAACAGTTTCATTCTTACACTTTAAGACACCCAAATGCCTCCTCTCTGTCTGTCTCTCTATCTCTATATCTCTCTCTCACACACACCCTAACCCAGACACTATCTGTTGCAATGTTAGCGAACCTTATCCGATATTAATCCCGGATAAAGAATCTTGGAATAATCTGAAGATAGTTTCCCCACTGTTTCATCTACAAAACATCTTGTTCCAATTCTGTGTACTTATCAAGTACCCTTTCTTCTAGTTACACTTAGTGCCATTTGATTTATGAATCTGAAGTACATTAACATCTTTACCCTTATTAAGACAAGGACAGGATGTATACAAAAATCATACTTTTGTCTTAAATTTTTAAAAATTGTCATACCATTTATCTCCTTCCCTCTCTCCCTTTCACGTGGGCGCCCAAACATAAGAACATTCAAATATGTTGCGGCATGTGATTCCCTTTCTTTACCTCCCGTCCTGACAACGTATCCTCAGTTTACTCACAAGACAGAGCTTTGACAACAGACGAGAGCTTGCTGGACCATTACTTGTCGCTCTGGTTTTGTTTATGACAACAACTACCACAGAGCTTCACAGACGTCATCAGATGAAACACGTGATTTAGAAGTTTGACGGACTGTGTAGTCTCAGGTATCGTCTTTGTCCGGTTGACGATGAACTGCAGAAGGTGTACTAAGGGTATCCAAGAACGGCTGGCGAACGTTTCTTGGAGGATATCACAACTAGAACCCTGATTATTACTAGACTTAGTGTCGATGACCCTTTCTGCATTACAGGGGCATTGTAGTACAGAAAAAATATTTTGGAAGAAATTTGACATCGGAAAATATGTCGGTGTTTTTCATTTCATCTGAAAATCTCCTTTCGATAGCTTTATATAACAGCCAGAGATATCTAGCTTGTAAATCATAGTATACGTCCATAACATTTTCATTAACCATATTTTTTATCGATAACAAATGTGTTCCCGACAATTTTTCTGTTACCTACAGTGGAACCCGATAACGTAACAACCACGTGTCCACACTGGGTGGTGAGAGGAGGAGACCTGTCCTGTACATGTCAGACGACAAACACCGCCAGTCCTCCAGCCACAGTGAGATGGGAGGGACGAGACAGTGAGAAGCTGGTGAAGACTAACGTACAGCGGGAGGACAACGGCACACAGTTCACGTGTCACGTGACATGGGCTGGGCGTGTCTACACCTCCATCAACTACACTCTGCTGGTTATATGCACGTCACGTACTTTCCTACATTTTCATGATTCAACTTAGCATTTCTGAAATTTTTGTCGTAATGTTGATTAGATAAAATAAGTCGGAAAGTTATTTTCATCTGAAACAGCATGCTTCAGCTTAATAACTCGTGAGATGTTAGTCTAACCCATTATCTGCTTTCCCATCAATACTCGTCACATTAATCTTCAAAGTCGCTTTATTTATTTACAAAATAATATAATGCATTACAATGTAGGATAATATTATCCAAGTTGAACAGCATTATTAAAATATATTCGTGTTATTAAGTATAAATAACGTTTTCCTTTGTTGCTAATTCTTTTATTTTGTTCTGTCTGTATTCCAGACGTGGAGGGCCCCAGTGATGTCGTCATTAGCGAAACATATCATCCGGGTAACAACGGTACCATCATCGTGACTGTATTGTGTAGCACAACAGGTGCTGTGTACCCAGGTGTGAACTTTACCTGGAGTCCAGGTGTTTGTCAGAATGAAACTCACGCCGCCAGGAGCAGCACGTGCATCGTTAGTCTGGACGCCAAGGATGACGATAAAAGTGTGACGTGTACAGCTATAAATAGCATCGACAGTCAGATATTCGTCTCTACATCAGTGACACTGCAGATAAATGGTGAGATAACTGTCTTTTTTAATATTTCTTTCAAATTTTAATAAAATTAAATGTACTATCTTCATACTATGTGTTTCGATATTCATTTCAGTCCTTTAAGTTTTCATTAAACTTCATTTAAGCTGTTATTTGAATGTTTCATTGTACTACCATTCATCATCGCCAATCATCGTCAGTGAGTGTGTAAAACACATTTCTCCATATGGATGCGAGTTCAATGCACTGCGCTCACAAGTCTGCAAATCCATCCACAGTTTAGCAGACGACAAAGCACAGAATAGAAAAACAAGGTTTAATTAAGCATAAACATTCATGTCAGACAGTAGCAATACAAAAGAGCAATGACAAAGATGAGGGAGTGAGGAGTGAGGTGAGCAGAACAGTTAGTTAGCTACTGTGTGTTACAATGGATTCTATCTCAACCAAGTACTGAACACAACAACATTTCTACAGCGTCGTTTCTTCAACACTGTAAACCAACAAAACAATATTCAAACAATATTCGCAAAAGTAAAAAAAAAAGTAAATTTAAAAAGCTTTTTATATTTGTTAACATGTTTGTTCTTTTTTCAATCAAACTGTATGAACTGTATAAAGCTCACGTCTAGAACATGTCTTTTTGGGGTCACACAGGAACAATTACAAGTGAACACATCATGTCACACATTTATAATACATATAAACTCATATCTACACGCATGCGAGCAGCACACACATATAGACCCCCTAAGAATACAACATAGTCTTTCATAATCCTCCACAGCTGCTGTCACGTGATTTCGAGTGTCAGGGGAGGGAAGCGTAGAAATGTCAGGCTTGTTTGTTTGTTTGTTTGTCTTTATTAACATTAGGTTTGACAATAAGTATACAAGTGAAATACATACTTGTAGACTTGTGTATCTCAGCAGTACTAACAGTTGATGTTTACCTCCACATCTAAGGGGCAGGAAACATCAGTGTCATATCGACATCAGGCTCTCAGTCATCAACATCGGCTGTCGTCGGACCAATCGTCGGGGCTGTTGTCGCTGGGGTTGTAGCTGTGGTCATCGCCGTTTTGCTCGTTATTTTGATCAGAAGACGAAGACGGAAAATAAAAAGTAGGTAGTTTTCTTAAAGTACTTGTCCTCATGCTTAAACTTCGACTGACAAATTCTTGTTCGTGTTTATTATTTGGTCAAAACAATCTGAGTGTCTCTTGTTCACTCTCACTCACTTTTGTCTGAACTAATGGATATACCCCGGGTGGATCTGTGTGAAGACAGCAGCCTGTTGGTGTTTGCATAAAGAGATGTGCCTCTGTATTTTGAAATTACCTACCACTACCTATTGTTTTAATTGTCAACTTTAAATACTGTTTATTTTGTTGTCTTCTAGAACTCCTTTAGTTCTTTAATTTTAACAGTGAGGAGATAACTATCAATCTCTTCATGTTCTGCTCTGAGAGTTGACATTACGAGTGGCAAGATGGCCGCTGGGTGGCTTCAGTAACTTGCTGCACGTGCTCATAGTCTCTCCACGTTTACATCAGTGTTTGAAAACTATGTTTTACCCTCGAGGTTAGATATTGTTTGACTTGCTATTCTCATCTTTTAATTAAATTGGTCTGGCTAATTTTGTTTTAATTTTTATACCAACAATTTACTTTTTTTATTTTTGTCAGAAACGTCAAATAAATTGACAAAGAGCTCGCCGTGTAAAGATTCTGGTGAGTTCATATCTATGTTGTTATCTTCTTCACTAATATTGAAAAATCATCGGACTCTATATCAAATACAACGGACAGAGACAATGCCTATGCACTTTTCAAAAGAAAGAAAATGGAAAACATAAAAGGATTAGAGATAAAATGTAGCTTTATGCTTTTGACAGTTTGGGTAATTTGCTAATTGTGTATCAGTTCTTCTGGGATATCTACCTGACACACAAACACTTGTTCCTCTGCTCGCGTCCATGCTATGTATGACATCACGTGACCTCTCTCCATGTTCTACAGAGTTCGAGGACCACATCAACGAGGTGTACGACAGTTCTGAGACTGCCGGACCACACAGCAGCTGCGGTGACAACTACAGGTCACGTGGTCAGGGTACAGACAGGGAAGCCAGTCACAGGAATAAACAAGAGGTCAGCGCGCAGTATGAAGACAGTCCGAGTGGAGGATATTACAGTGAGATACGGGAGGTGGGCACTGGCAACACTTACCCTCAGCCTCACCACCGGCTGTCTATGAACCCCTACAGCAACTGAGACACGGATGGGGCACGTTTGGTGTCATTGGATGTCCTGTCATGATGTCACAGTCATCACTGGATGTCGTCGTCGTCGTCGTTGTTGTTGTTGTTGTTGTTGTTGTTGTTGTTGTTGTTGTTGTTGTTGTTGTTGTTGTTGTTGTTGTTAAAGGTTACTTCTGTTACGGTCTTTTGAACGGCCAGATTTCCCTAAGTTTACTTAAACTGTAATTAAACTAATGATCAACACACACATCATGTCCACCTGTCAACTCACGCCATCTAGTGGTGGCGGACTAATGAATTCAAACATCACGTGACTATCGACGCGACTCTCATGACTACTACACAAGTCACAGGTGAAGGAGGAGATTAAAGTGTGTTTGTACTCTCTACCCCTCGGTGTCAATGTGACCATAATTATGACCAGGTAATCATCAGCCCCGCTTGTTCAGTCCATTGTAAGAAGTCAGTGCCTGTCGTGTTGAGGTTTATACATCCTACAAATGTACTTACCTTCTTACTTCTTGTGATACTTTTAACTTAAGTTGTATGTCAACCATGCAGCTGATTACCCTGTACGCCTGACCCCAGGGTCATCTCCACCTCAGGGGAGACAAGGATCTCAAATATAACAAAAACGAGAGTTGAGAGAGACCAGCACACTATGGTTTGATTCTTAGTTTTATATTTATATATATATACACACCGTTTCATATACTGTACTCGTGTTTAAGAAATATTCATGTCCAAGGTTTTATATGTATGAGCAGATTAAAAAACAAAATAACACTTGTTTGTGTTCTCGTGTACTGACTGACACCCAGATACAAACACCCTGAATTGTTTGCTTCTCCCTTCCTCGGTGGTTCTACCCGGTTTGTTTATAGACCGTCCCTCTCTCTGTGCACCTTTCTTGTTCCCTCTGAGGTCACCGCCTGCCCCTGGGTGCACTTGACTGTTTGTTGTTTAGTTAGTATCGTTTGGAATTCAGTAAACAGGAGTTTCTAGCTCGATACACAGTCTTGCTTTCTTTGTGAGTCCTTGTCAGGGTGTTGTCAGTGACTTATCATGACATTGACAGTACCTACTCCTTGTACACCAAGTATATATACCTGTATACCTGCGTGTGTGTGAGGGAGAGAGAGGAGTATGTGTGAGTGTGTGTGTGTGAGAGAGAGAGGAATATATGTGTGTGTGTGTGTCTTTATGATCGCTTTTAACCGAAAAGGAGAGAGACTGCATGATCACCCACATTTTACAAGTGTTTTCACATCTCATGTGTGACGTCATTTCCGTTATTTCCTTCCTTTCTGCAAATCCACGAACAGCTGTTGCTTTTTGCTTGTAATATTTGTAGTCGCTTGATGTCACACTCCACTCTCAAACCACCGCGCGTATTTAGATGACAGTATACTGACATCACTGTGACAGTCACCTCAGTGACAGTGTATTACATGCATGACACTGACACAACTCAGTGAGTGAGTGTAACGATGAAGGCCGTAGTGTTGTAACCAGTGAGACACACGACACCAAGTGTGACACACACCAGCACCGCCTGCGACACGAGTCACCGGCAAACAGGATCCAGTCCATCGCTCAAGCGTCAACAGTTGACACTGACATGACAGGCGGCCGTTAGACTCACGTTGGCAGCGGCGCCGTGTGGATGTCAATAGGCTTCCTGGTTGAGGTGGGTCAACCCTTGTTAGTTTACAGTACAGCTGGTCTTACTGTCTGTCAGTACAGTGTGTACAGTCAGCACATTAATTCTGTGTATAGTCAGTATATTTTGTGTAAGGTCAGTACACCGTGTGTACAAACAGTACATCGTATGACATACAATCAGTACATAGTATGTAGAGTCAGTACATCGTATGTACAGTCAGTACATCGTGTCTACAGTCAGTCAGCATATCATGTTCAGTCCTGTGTTGACAAGTGTAGTCAGGCTGTAGATGTGTAGACACAAGTCAACCGAGTGAGTTGACTATACAAGGCGTCAGAGATATGTTTACTATATCGACAGTCTGTCGTCAGAGATCAGTAAACTATTGTTTTTCCCGTTACAGTATATCTACAGACATCAATAAGCTTAGAGGAATAACAGAACAATGTACAAGACATGTCTGTTCACAGATATACAGAGGTTGTACACAGATAAAGTGAGAAGACCAAAGATGATGTACAGAGATGGCCCGACTCTTATTGTAGATGTAGACAGAGGTCTCATAGGAAACAAGTTGTTTGCCACATCTACACAAGTGTTTGAGACACTTAGATAAGTGACATGACATTGTCTGAACATTCACACACAAAGGAAAAAGTGGGTTAAGTTGTAACGGATGCCGTACACATGGGTACTTCTGACTACTTATAGTTGACAATCCTATTAGTAAACACATGAAGAATATGACAAATCAAAGATTTATAAACTTTCACTTTCTCGCTTCCTAAGAATAACCTTATGATGAGAGAGAGAGAGAATGCAATTATTGTCTGTCTGATGTTCACAGCTGTCTATAAGGTCAACATGAGGTCAACAAGTACTGACAGCTGCCCCCTGACATCAATGAGTCTGTGACACTCATGGCAGCCCACAGATGTCATGGCTGGCTCCTGGATCACATTCCTTCTTGTGGTGTGTGCCGCGTGTGGATCCCTAGGTAATCACTGACACACTGCTACGTGACATGTATGTGACATGTGGTAAGATAAAATCAGAGAACACTTTATTTACCCCAGACGGCAATATAGGGAAACTAGAGATGAAAGCTCAAAACATCACCATCACCATTCCATATCCGCCAAACAGACTCATTCATTCAGCGTTCGTACAGATCCATTCATTCGTACACAGTAACATTCAGAAGTCGCACGACCTAACAGATACACGAGGACAGCACTTGTCTATGTGCGATCTATACAACAGCTCAAGAAATCCCTGGGAGACAGCTGAAGACCTTAGCTTCCGAAGAAAGAAGAGCTGATGTTGAGCCTTCATCAAGATATCTTGAATGTTGGCATTCCAGCGGAGTTTCTTATCAAAGATGATGTCCACCTATTAAATGGAGAGACGATGTCCACCTCCTTGTCGTGGATGACACCTACGGGACTTGGTGGAGTATTTCGACAGAAATTAAAGACCATCTCTTTTGTCTTAGAATAAGCTGTAAGAAATTTGGTAATCACTTCACAATATTCTTCCCTCTCTCTTTCACGGATTTATACGTAAACATAACAAATAACAAGCATCAGATTACAGCACTACAACACACAACCCGTGGAGTAATCGATGTACAGAAAATTTAAATTGCTGGTCAGTGAGATGTCACCACTGTTTTCAAAATCCAAGATGTCTATAGGTCTCCAGGTTGGCCAGTCCATTATTTTATTACAAAAATACATGCACAGAGACAGATAGGGTGTGGAGGATATTAATTATGCACCTATATAAGCTTACAAATAATGACAGATGATACAAAGAGCGAGGAAAAGGGTATAATGTTTCGTACAGGTAGTGGTGACAAAGTGTTTACATCTCCGAGAACCATTGACTGATTACAACAGACGCTGGCCTCTATCATGTTCTAGTCTCAAGTTTTCTTCGTTCAGTCACGTTGTCTGTTTTCTCAGGAGTCCAAATAATCAACTGCAACAACAAGAAGGTAGAAATATTTGAAGACTCGCCTGCTCCAGTCACGTGTGGAGACATCACCAGTACAGGCGATGTTGTTATCTGGCGACGAGGAGATGGAGTCAGCATCGGAGAGTGTAAAGCTGACAGTACCTGCAGCAGTGACTTATACAACAACTACAGACTCAGCAGGTCACCGCAGTCCACGGAGAGTCAGCTGACCCTTGTCCCTGATTACCGACGTCACGCGGGGGTCACGGTCACGTGTCAGGACAGAGGGAGTGGCTCCGCAGCCTCCTGTACTCTCGTCATCAGACGTAAGTCTACAATCATTATTTTGGTGTTACGTTTCCTGTCTTCTTCTGTATGACTGTGATAAAGTAACATCACACACAACACTTGTCACAATGTCGTTATTACGAACACCAAACACATCAAACATCACCTTTTTTTCATTGAATGAACATCTAAATAAAATATATATTTCACGAGATGATCATGTGCACGACCAAAGACCAGCGTTCATTCATCAAAGTTTTCCGTCTTTCATGGAGAGTTTGCTTTTTTCTTACATTTTCTCATAATTTTTTAATAATTTAGGAGGGGGGTGTAATTTTATTCATTTAAAATTACTTGTCATTATTGTGGTAATCATGCAAGCTGACCGCATTGATGTCTCTTTACTGTCATTCTGTCTTTTCCTTATAATCGCCTTGTTGCCGGTGTTTCATGTGTTTTTGTGTAGATTATCTTATGTCTCTATGTACAATGTGTGTATAGATACATGTATGCACTTTCATATTTTATTTGTCATATGTGTGCATGTGTTTCCGTTTTCTTACTATTTTCTGTTGTGTATATCTATTTATATCTGTGTATATATATATAGGCGCATCTTATTTCACGTGTTCTGTATATACACCACCAGCATCTGTATCAATCCTTTTCAGGAAATTATTTGAATGCTGTTGTACTTAGTGTATAGAATTTAGTATACAGTCGCAGTCAGTTTATTTTCGTTCAATCGTTTTCTGTGTAAACTTTGTCTCCTATTCAGTGTATTTTGTGTATTACATCCTGATATCTGTATATTTTCAATATTTTCTACTGGATACCTTGCATTTTGTCTCCTTTGTACGCAGTAGGACATGTATGTTATACAGGACTTGGCTGTTGTATTTCAATATTATTTACCTACTGTCCGTGCCCCTTGTGCTACATATTTACAAATATGATAAATCGTAACATCGTTTGTCGGAGAAGTACCATAAATGTTTGCTTAAGCTCTTATCTTCCACATTGGCTACAAGATAAACAAGTGTTTCAATCAAACATCGACATGTTAACTGCCTGTGAAATGTTTGAGTTATCACATCTGTATATGTGTCTGGGGCTGCGGTAATTCTCTGGACTATTTAAATATCATTCCCTTCCCCTCCACTCCGTCCTGTTTCTGTCAGTCCTGTCCAGTGTTCACAGCAGATTTAAGGTCATTCGTACAGGAGTAGTTTTCTGGAAGAGTTGATTTTTCTATGAAAAAAACCCCCAGAGAATAATGACTTCATTAAAGTCATCATTTCAGCTACAACTGTGGGGAATTGAACTTGAACTATAACAGTTTTTCATCAAGAGAAAAGGGCGCAACTTTTTTAATAACCGTTTCTTTCTTGTACGCAGTTCTTTAAGTTCTGTCTTACTCGTTAGCTCGAAATATTGAATTTGTTTGTTTGTATTAGTCTTTTGATTGTATTACATCACGAATGATGACATGATAATGATAAAATGATAACCCTGACGAACAATCAGGTGACTTCGTGAAGCCGTGTTTTTATTCAGACAGGAAAGATCCACTAACTGATGATGACCACACCATTGACGAGAGTAAAGGCATCAAAACAATAAACAAACAACTGACTGATGTTACTGCATCTCCATTGAGTTGTGCTCATGTTGTGTTAGTTCTGTACATCTATGTTGCCTTTATTACAGGTCGCTCTGTGCTCAGTGAGTGTCACGTGACCACCAACCCTGTGGACGGGACTGTGTCAGGTTCATGTCGTGTACAACAAGCTTTCTCCTCTGATAACATATACAACTGCAGCTGGAAAATGAACGATGAAGTAATACAATGTTACTAATTTATTTCTTTTTTTCTCAAAGCATGCTTTTTTTAATCACAGATGTGCGTTCTTCTTGAGAAGTTGCACAGTTGTTATTAATAACATTATCATTTTTGTTTTACTTTCCTAGTTAGTTTCTTCTCTGTGATGATATGTCGTACATAAGTTCTTTGCTTTCTAGTTCATTATCCACGTGCCTTACCTAAGATACCAGCTGTCCACCCGACATGTTTATGTGTTATTTATTGTTGTCTCTGCTCTTCCTCACAGCAGCAGACGTTCGGAGAGTTTGAAAACAATCGTGAGAGGTGTTCATTCACGAATAAACCATTGCCACCCGAGAAGGGACCCTACACCTTCACCATAGTTGTCTTCCCGCCGCCTACCACCGGATTTTCACAGAATGTTACAATAGGTTGACACTTTTGGCCATCATCACCACTACAACTGCCATCACTACCAAAACCACGACAATTTTTGCAAGCACTTCGACAAAGCATGAATGAAAAAAGTCAAACCTACCTCTACCCACCTATCCACACACTTACATGCATGCTTACACATTTAGATAGTCACACAATTCTATATACAGACATATGAGCATACAAACTTACCTCTAAAGCTGTCCACGTATCTACACTCAGTGTTGTCATACCATGTACCTTTACCTGAACTACAGTTAATTTGTTTTTCAGAAAGTAATTTTCCTCCTGTCACACTATCAACGACACCAAATGTTACAGGAGCAGATCCTTCCCATGAGCCACTAGGCTCCCTGGTGTGGATTATTTTGGGTGTTGTTGCTGCTGTTGCTGTCGTTGTCATTCTCATTACTGTGATCGGCATCGTCATCAATCGACGAAAGTGCAAATTTCATGGTTAGTAGCTCATGCGATTAGTGAGTAGACTTTGTGTACGTGGGTTGTCACTCTGACAATTCATTGACCATATCTCATCAGGCTACCTTTCGAAATCAAGGCTTTCAATCGTCGTCGTCGTCATCATGATCATGATCATCATCATCATCATCATGTTATATTTGATAAGAAATATCATGTATTTTTCATCTCCTTCTAGTTACTGTCTGCGGGACTTTCTCCGATCTTTGTTTTGTGTCTGCCACTGACCGCAGTGTAGTTCTCTGAATTGTCTGCTCTACCAGTT
>SRHC01000906.1:37207-57829 GCA_004794325.1 Pomacea maculata
CAGCACTGACCTCAGGACAATAAATTACTGGAAAGTCTGAGCATCTTGTAAACTTGCCCCTGATTTGCTTTGAAACAACAGTACTGATGATGAATAAAAACAAATGCAGAAAACGCAAACAGGAATCAAATTCAAGCAGCCTACGACTAGGGAGACAATAATCAAAATGTGTTTTCTTTTTTTTTCAAATAGATTATACTTGTATTCTCTTTGCTTCAACAAAGCAGTGTTAGCCGCACACAGTAAGCAGGGTTTTCTTCTCCTACACCCACGCCAACTTTTTATTTTCTTTTCACACAACCTCTTGGCCACCAGCCACCCCGGCAGAGTTCCCTACATGAACAGGAAGTGAACTTTAATACAGGGAAAGTCCCACCGCCTCAACTTAATAGAAGGAAAAAAGAAGGGCGTAAATTGTATCGAATGACACTAAAACCCCTTGGCAGCCTTTTTCTCTCTCAGTTCTTGGCTGTCTCAACACATTTTCCTCCACCTTGCCTTTCTAGGGGCTGCAAGCCCTCGTTTGAACGTGTCAACAGCTTGTAACAAAAATAAGGTCAGAAGTCATCAGAGAAGCTGGTGTAATGCAAGTCTCGACACAATTAGTGCTCGTGCTGTTGGGTGCTTTTATTCCTTCCTTCTCACCAGTCCTAACACCTGTTTGTGACAGCAGGAAGACTTAAGAGGCACGATCTGTAAGGCAATGCCTGTGTTGCCCAACCCTATTGTGGCACAGCAAGAAGACATGAGATATGAGCCTTCAATTGCCTCTAGCGGATATACAGTTACAGAGGAGGCTGTCCTTAACTTTAACATTTCATCCTGGTCAACAGCATCCTTCGAAACCTAAAATGTAGCTGTAGTTTGAAATATCCTCAAAGTGTCGTTTAACTGTTTGCGGGCGGCCCGGTGCGCTGCGGTTAGCGCCTGTCACCAAGACACTGAGGGTTGGCTGCCCTGGGTTCAACTCTCGTCTGGGGCAAGCTGTTCTGTCTCTTCATGTAGAATTAGTCTACAGGGCTGGACACCCTGCAGTGATATAGCCTTAGTTGCTGGCTCAAAACACCAATCACCCTGCCCCCTGCCTTACTGTTTGCAGAGTTTCAATAGGCATGGTGTTTAGACTAGGGTCACTGCTGACAACACTATGTTGATGTCACTCTTTTCAGTGTGAACTGTTTGACCTTTAGTGGGCCGACCATTGTGTGTTTGTGAGAGAGAGAGCAAATAAGATTGTTACGAATGGTTTAGCGTTTGATTTAGATTGTGCATTTACATTTAGAAATGACATTGTGGGTGTATATAAAGTGCATCCATTTTCTTGTTTTAGTGATTTTCGAGATATACAGCAGATATAGTGTTGTTACTGGTTTTTTATTTCACCGTTTGTGTTGACAATCATTCTTCAATAAATGAATCAAACAGATCTCTCATTTCACTAGGAATGTAGGCAAATGTGTATGACGCATGCATGTGCATTGCCTCTATCTCTCTCTCACACACAATATTTTTTTTAATATTGATGGCTAACCCCTTGATATGAACGAATGGTGATGTCAATAAATGATAAAAGGCCAAAGGTCACACCTGCACATGTCCATATGCAAAAGTAAATATACATGCATACACAAATGCATAGATGCAAGCACACACATATGTCCATCCATAAAATCATGTTTTACACAACAGTTACCTGCACTTTTAGTCACTCTCTTTCGAACACACACTTTATACATCTCACACACACACACACAGATTCATGGGTATAGTCCCATGATCTCACCTACAGATACACATCGATACAACTAAGATGTACACATATATTTTCTGTTTTTTGGAATGAATGGGTTTCTCAGAATTTGGCAGGTGGAAGCATCTGCAGTTTTCTTTCCCATCAACATCACAGTAATAGTAATTTTATTTGTGTATCAGCTGCACCGTTATAAAGGTAACAGCAACATATACTGTCTTCTCCTTTCCCTTTTCTAAACATTCTTTATTATTTATAAACATATTATTCTGTCCATAATTTTGCAATACATATTTATCTGTGTAAGAGACCAACACCCCTAATTACCAGTGTAAGAAGAACTAAGCATCCAACTTAACATAAAATTGAAATCTAAGAGTGTTAATGAAGAGTCAATATTAACATAATATTATAATGTCTGATTTCATGTTTTGGGTTGGGTTTTTTTTTTTTAAGCATCATCTTTCTTACTGATTTATTGCACTTCCAGAATAAATTTTATCTCCTTTATTTACTTAGACATTCAAGCAAAGGTTTGTTGAATGCAGGCATTTAACAAGTGTACACTTAAACATTATCAAGATCACTGCAAAAGATTATCTATGTCAAGTCATACTCAAACATAAACTCCACTCCTCTTCAATAATCTTTTACCTCCTTTAAAGTCCCCTTTCTGGAAAAATTTCTTAATAATGACAATATGATCACAAATGGTGACAATGGTCAAACCATGACATTATCTTTCACTGAAAAAGAACTAAACTTAAAACAGATTGGACATTTCCAGATTACATTGGCAAAAACCTATGTGTCCATGTTAAGCTACAAACTTTAGTGAGGGCATGACAGAGCCTATAATTTAATCTGTTTTCAGGGTTATTGCATACTTTTGTTTTCTGTTTTCAGTAAGATGGGCGAAACCTCGAGCAGGAGAGCAATGATGTAGACATATCATGCAAATCAACAAGAATCTGACAAGCACCAAGTTTACATTCTACCAGTCACACAATACCACCATTCTGATTCAACCAGACTGTAGTTGCCAAAAGCAAATCTTCCAGAATAACATAAAACATGACTGTGTCTCAATATTCAGGCCAGTTACCTGATGTAAATATCACAAATCTGACTGACTCCTTTCTGGGACGTATTCTTCTTTAAATACAGTTATGTGGCTATTGGTAGAATTTATACACAGCACATCTCAGCAGCACTTTCTGATGGTTGTGTGGTCATGCTGTCCATGCTGATATGTTTTCATTTTCACACAGTCAAAGTCCTCTACAGCTTCACTGAGTACTGCAGCTTTGGCTTCATGATCATTAGGTACCCTTCAACAACACTTTATTGTACCAGCAGAGTAAATGTAGGACTGGTTTAATTAGTGCATACATGTATATATATATCTTGAAAAATAGGCTATCCTGCTTGCAAAGCAAGCCTTTGTCTCTAGAGCAATATTTTGCATAAATCCTTGAATTCACATGCATCTTTGTCTCATGTCCTGCATGACAAAAGAGCATAGCTCACATTGAAAGATGTTCCTCACAATTTTGACTTCACTGTCTAGGATCAGAGAACTTTTGTAAGGAAGCTCATCTCTAGAGGCAAAATAAAATAATTCCCATGTCACAAAACAACTTTTCAATTTGCAACACTCTGGCAATAAATTCACAAATCCTTGTATATCAGCTGATCGTTAACTCCAAATATCTTTCATTCTGGTCCATCAGACAATGAGAGGGTTGTGTCACAATGTTGCTGGAAGTTTATTTGTAATCTGCTGTCAAACTTCTGCATGTTGATCATAGTGTCCCCCAATGGTTGCATGTTTCTTCAGTACATTCTGTTACCAGACCCTTAGTGCACATTGTGTCACCACAGAATGGCATAAGGAATTAAAGACTTTTTAATTTATGCACATACTCATGAAAAGGCAGACACCGCAAGCACTTCCATTTCTTTTCCCTCCCATTTGATGAACAAGCCACCGAGCCTATAGCACAAGTTTCCAAAGCAGAAGACAAAGCTATAATCACATAACACTGCATATCTGTAGCACACTGCAAACAATAAGTCTTGCTTTGGAAAGTGACATGTTGTGGCATTCCTGGGATGTCTGGAGAGTAACACTTTGTAAAAATGCCAGTGATCAAGCTAGTGATTGGATTCTGCAGGTTCGGCACTCTTTAAATGCATAAGCTGGTGACAGTATCCATTCATGAAGTCATGGGATTAGAACCACTGGAATTGTGGCAAAACAAGGAGTTCCTCTGCTACCTGTCAAAACAAACAAACAAAAATAGCATGAAGAAATGTCACAATATATGTTAGGAAAAAAATCACTATCAGGGACAAGCACAAAACACCAAAACAAAAACCAAGGTGAAATAAAGAAAATTCCCCGAGAGTGGAGTAACAGAAACAACAAGCATCCACAACCATCAACAAGAAGTATCCACAACAACAATTATCTACAACAACAAGAAGAATCATCCATAAAAGCAGCACTCATATTAAAAAATGAACACTTTGCACATACAACAGTATTAACAATGCCCTACACAATCAACTTCTGTTTACGAGGCAATATTTGTATCAGTAATAACAGTTAGGTCTAACAAAAACCTATCAAGCAGTCATTGAACAAGTTTAATATAGCAAACAAAATGAAAAAGGATGCAAGAAAATTCCAGCTTAATGTCTACCTGGTTGAGAGGGTAATGGCTTGTACTGTTCCATCGTTGATTCCTCGTTCATACTCATCTACATCAGCAAGGTCCTCATCAAGGGAGGCGGTCAACTGTTTCAGGCAGGCATCTAACGACTGCATGAAAGGCAAAATCAGTGATGCAACATTACTAAATCCAGGTTAAAAACAACATGCACAGACTTAACACTGATCAATGTTAATGAACAATGCAAACGATGTACAATCAACTCTTGGTGAGTAAAACAATGCATCAGCAGCCAACAAGGAAAGAATTTAATGTAGCCAAGCGACAGAAAAGTCCCAAAAGGAACATTTTGCATTGATAACAATGTAGATAATTCACATCATATACTGATGAACATGGTGGTAGGTAGTCCTGGTAGATGGTGGTGTCAGGAAGATGGTGATTATGCTACAGCCGATGATGACGCCAAAAACAACGAAAGTGAAAATGGTAATAATGATATGGTGACTATGGGAAAGATGATGCAGAAAATGATGGTCAAAACAAAGTGTCCCAGTCAAAAGAGCATGACAGTTACTACTCACCACATCAATGAAGGCCTTTTCATGCAACTTTCTCAGAGGTCTGTTCTGCGTTGTCTTGTCACGCATTTTCTGTACATTGAAGTACTGCTCCATGGCAATATTCATGATCAAGTCTGAAATTTAAATATAAACTTCAAACTAAAGATCACGAGACTCTTAATGTAAATTTAATCCATTATCCCAATGCATATTAACAAGCACACCACTAAATATCTGTTTAGTGGTCATTATGGGTGTGCTTGTTTGCCTGATCAGTAAGTGCCACAAATAGCTCGCTACAAAAACTACTCAGAGGGACCTCAACCTCTACAGTGACACACACAGCGTTAGGCATTAATAAGAATGGTGCTTATAGGGCAAGACGTCTATAAGGCTAGTTTCATTCTCTCTGGTAGGTCGACCAGTGAACAGTTAGGAGGACATGAAGTGAGAAAGATGTCAGCATGGCGTTATTTAAGGGTAGCATGGGTTTTAAGGGATGTAGGGCCACAAGATGGGAGAAAAAGTTTTTTTTCACAAAATAAGTAGCATACACCATCATGGATAAAATTAACTGGGGGTTGTAGAACCAAAAGAATGATAATCAAAAGATAATCATAGATGAGTTGTAAGTAGATACCTAAGTAAGAATTATTAGAGCTTATGTTCTGTTTTGTAACATCTAACATAGAGATCACCACCAAGCAAATGGTAATAAAGGCTGGTGGGCGCAGTAAGGGTCAACATTGGGGCATGGGTGCCGCAGGGTAGGAAGCATCACAGCTACTCAATAAACTATCATCGAGTAACGAAAGTAGTAATAGGATATATTTGTATACATTTATAATAACACTCTAAATATGTTTCCTCTCTGCTACTCTTGGCACAGGATGCGAGTTTAACAGAAACTCCTTTGTGACACTCACTATCGAGGTATTTATTATTGTGGTCATTCTGGGTGTGAAGCTTGCCCTGTCGTGCAATGACCGACATGAGATACCCCACAAGCATGGAGTCTGCTAGCTGCTGACCTGCCTTCCGGAACACCTGTACAAAACCATAATATGAAGTTTTAGTCTTTATTTAGAACAACCTCTTGAAGCTTAACAAAGAAAAATACGTGACACTTATATATCCTGAGCTATAGAGGATTTGAGCCATTGTAACATTTAACACAGAGCAGCGTAAAACTCTCCTGAAGACCATAGTCCGAAGCCCAAAACATCTGAAAGCAATCATACATTGTCTGCTAATGAAAACACCCAAACAACCAAACTAAAATAAATAATAATAGATTAAAGGGGGGCTTATATGGTGCACTTTCTCACTGGTTAGACATCTCAATGGGCTTCACAAAAAAAAAGACATTAAATGGTTGGATGATCAGAGTCTGGCACTGCTTTTTCACAGTTAAAAATGTCAGATTTAAATGGTTCAGATCTTTACTCCATAAAGAGCAAATTGTTCACTGCAAGACAAAAGAAAAAAAGCATTTATGTAAAGTAGAATTTATTCCAGACATCTAAGCCAGATTAGCACACCACATTTGTAGAAAAAGCAAATTCAAAATAGTATATCCAACAGTTTTAATAGGAGTGATAATGCAAGATGCCTCTCTTTCTTTCTCTCACACAAACAAGCCCCAGATCAACATGGGTCAGAAGGAAGCCTGCAGGGCCATGCTGCCATGCCATTGTCTTCAAACGTCTTGGCTGGAGTGACCCAAAACTCACATCATAACAATGTCCAGTGAAAGAGCGACACATCAGGGGAGACAAAAAGACAGAGAGGCCTCACCTCAAGGCAGTTGGGTGCAGTGACATCGTGCTGCGACTACATACAGTAACGTCATTCATCAGTCACACTACCATAAAAGTTGACTTACCTCACTGAACTCTCGGCGAGCAACTTTATTGTCATAATGCTTTAGTGTTTCCTTTGCAATGGAGGTAGATTCTTCCTCCACTTCGGGTGCAATTACTTCTTCTTGGATGAATTCTTCTGCTATCTGTTCAAACTGCACTTCATTTAGCTGTGTCACAAAATCAAAAGTCAATAAACTCCATGGAATAATGTGCTATGTTCACAGGACGACCAAAAACCTACAGTTTAGCATACAACAAAGCACACAATGAAACATGCATGGCATTTCAGATATATACTGGAAGCATGAAACTGGAGAACTGCCAACTGAATGTCATTCATAACTGTGCAGAACTATTCACTTCAATCACTGACAGTGCAGAGAGTATTGATAATTTCCACTGGCACTGGAATTAAAAACTGTGAATTATGAAGTCAAAGGGAAATGCCAATTAAATAAAGAACTCTTGAATAAAGAGTTCTCACCCTCACCCTCTTTAATGTTCTGAAGACCCTTTAATTTTCTTCCTAAAGACCATACTTTCTTCTATACTTCAAAGGCCAAGGACCCACAGCTGCTTACCACATCAGGCATAATCTCTTTCAGATGATCCTGAAAAACTCCCAGATAAATTTGTGTGGCTTGCATGTCAAGCATGTGGCTCTCTGCCATCTCTACGACTGCCTCACGCACCAACTCCCTCACACTGAGGTCAACAGCGTCTGACAGCAGTGAGGTGAGGAACTCATCCAATGGGTCATGCTGCAGCCTTTTCTCCTCCAAGTAGCTGCAACAGTATGGAAATTAACATAGTCATTTAATAATATGCATACAATTAAAATATCAAGTCTTTAACAGGTTAATACTAATAACAGCCGTTTTTAAACAAATAACTAAAATTGTGTACGTCAGAACAGCTTGCTTGTATGAGAAAAACATCTTAAGGTTTTAACAGAATGGATTATATTGACGCGATAACCCGAATTTCCACTCACTCTTCTGCAAGCTCTGAAGCTGACTCCTTCACAATGTCATGAAGTAACTCTTTTATTCCATCTGTCATGACATCCTCGCAGGCATACAGAGTTGGCAGGTAGGCAGGGTGGTCATAGGGCTATAAACCATGGAGACAAATACATACATGATAACCAAGAATTATATCTCCAAATAAACTTGTTTTCTTAAAGTGAATACCAAACAGCATATGAAGCCCAAGTGAACGTTCCTGTGTAATCTGCACAAGAAGAGAGGGAAACTGATGATCTAAAATATTTTAATTATGTGGGAAGAATGTAAAACAGATCTACAAGTTAAGTTTCATTTTAAAACAAAATTTTAGGGAGCTCCTGACATTTAATTTAAATCGCTGGTGCTGCGCCTTTAATTCCAAGGACCCATCAGAAACAAAAACATCACTTTCATCACTTTAACACTTTCTCTTTTGTGCTAACTAGATACCTTGAAGTATCTGTTTAAAGTTTCTTTAGTGATTTCAAAATATAGATATGCAAAAATATAATAGAGAATAATATTAAGAGCTTCAATGTCATGAATAATGTAAGTGTAGGCTGCTATATTAACCACCATAATAACAGTCATTATGCCAAACATTTAGCAAGTAACACTTTTCAGTTTAAGATAGATTTTTACCCAGACTATCTCTACATGCTATAAAAGAGAGCAATTCTGAAAAAAAAAAATGAAATATCATTAACAATGTATGTCCCTGAAGACAGCTATACAATAAACAGATAAATATGTTGGGAAGTACTCTAGGCTTGTAAACACAGTACTAATCAAAACAAACACTAGAGTTAGTAAACACAGAAAAAAAACAGAAGCTAATTAAGCCATTGTAGTAACCTGATGTTCAAAGTCATCCTGAACTATGCAAGGAGATGCAAATATTGTTGTCCTTCCAGCAAACAGCAATGGACATTTGAATTAAATACTGCGATGTTGCTGACAGGATGACAAGGATTTTAACACCATTATTAAAATGCAAGTGTGCTGAAAAAGCATAACATACAATGTTTATATTCGGGTGGCAAGCACCGGAGGCAGCAAATTAAAAAAAAGCCATATAGAACAAATAAAGTGATATATAGAGGCAGAAAAATATTCAAAGCTAAAAGCAAATGAAACAGTCATATAATTAATACATACCACTAAATTAAAATTAATACAAACAGATACATGAATGTACAGGTTAAAAATAAAGTTTGTTTAATGGATAATTAATAAGCAAGAGTAAGAACACTGGCCAGATTATATATGAAGTTGAAGGCATTAATTCAAGGGAATGCACAAAACTATATTATTATGAAGCCCAAAATGAACAAACCAAAGGTGGTAGAAAGGTAAGAGGGGTGAGTAGTTCCTAAAACTTACTACAGGGAAAAAGGGTTAAGCCTCAAAACAATTTTTGCAGGTTTATACAGCATTGACTATTTTTTGTTTTTTTTTCTTTTGCCAGCTTACACACCAATCGCTCAAATTCATCAAGGGCTTCAACAAGAGTGTCAGGAATTATCTCTTCTTCCAGCAATTCTTTGATTAGATCATTGGCAAAGACATCCATGAGTCTAGGGTTGTTTCTGATATACGACCTAACATCCTGAAAAAGATTTTTCAACACAATTAATATGATGACATAACAAAGATGATGACAAAGTTTAGAAGGGAAGTCCAGATTCATAATTATAATCTTGTGATAAGGACACAAACGGCTGATGACAGAATTACATATACATTTATTGTATGAAGTAGGGGTTGTATGTGTGTGGCGCCTGCACATGCATGCATTTGTGTGTTAATGCAATAGCCATGCTTTCCAACGGCAGAACTAAAGGCAGATGAAAGAATATTATGCAAATAAAATCTCAAGGCTCGCGAATTTAGCTGCAAATTTTGAAAAATGTCTTTGACCAAACATCACAAAATAAAACAACCAAAAACATGAAAGAAAAAAATTCTATCTAAACTAGCGAATGAAATAAGTGAATGTATCCAAGCATGCATTTCTCTCCCCTCCCCTCATTTCTCTCTCACCAATGCATGTGCATGTGCATGAACAGATAAACACACCCCAAAAAGCAAGTCTATATATAAGGCAAAAATAAAGGAAAAAGATTTTCCCTTTACAAAAGCTATTCACCTCCATAAGTGAAGGCAAAATGCACATAAAAGGTTGCAGGCATCTTTGTCAAAAAAGTATTCAAGATAGGTTTCAAAACTATGCATCTACATATTATGGACATGATTTCTAGCACTCCATCATTCTCATCTACAGAAAATTTATTCAAAAACCTCTAAGTATGTTACCATTCAGTTAGAATCTTTTAAAACTACAGAAATGAAAAGGACTGCAGGTTCCTTACTCGAAAGTCTGAGTTGCATTTCTTTTTAACTGCCTCTTAAAAAAAAAATTTTTGAAACTCAAAAGTTTACACCCTTTTTCAGCTGTTAGCAGCTATGCTAATATTTTCTCTACACAGAACTATAACTATATGTGCTGCCATTTCTATTATAGCATTAGGTCTATTTTTTAAGAAACAAAATTCTTGGATAATATCTGCAAGTGCTGACAGCCAAAGAGTTTAGAATCAACATTTTTCCTCTTTTATATCAAAGTACAAAAATTTAACAGATCTCTTGAGATGCACTGGATGGATTTTTTTTCTTTAGCAAACCTTGCGTTGACTGTGGCATTATAGATGTATTCACCTTCATCAGACATAAGTTAAGATAGAATAAACTAGTGAAAGAAATGACCAAAATGGCATATGGAACACAGTATGAGTCCATGTTTCCTATGCCATATTATTCAGCTGTACCAGTATTGCTACCTGCCATGGAAGTATGAAGTTATAATCACACAGTCAACTTAAGCTTCATAAAAATCTTAATGTAAATTAAACCAATGAAATAAAATCATACCATTTCATCTTCTGATTCTGATTCCTCTTCCCCATATATGTACTGATTAAAAAAAATACAGAATAAACACAATTTATGATCTATTTCAACCTTTCCTCTACATCTGAACAAAAATTGAATGCTTCACAGAACATGCCAAGTGCATTAACAAAAGAAATATTGAATTATGAATTAAGCCTTCATTCAAAGTGCCAAATCTCAAGAAAATTCCAAATGAAAACATGCATGAAAGGTGGTATAACTTAAAAGGCTAGCACTACAGAAAATATACTCAATAACTAATAAAAGAAATAAACTGCAACAAAAAGAACATGATTTATGTGCCTTTAAGCTGGTACCCATTATATCATGCGCTTTTCTAGTTTTTGTTTTTGCAATGTTGTAAGGGGTACCTTGAACTTGCTTCCATCAACAGGCTGAAATGCAACTGGAACAGGAACCATAAAACTTCCATACAGTGGCAGAGGATAGCGCTCAGTGTCACGTTTCTGTTTCTTGCTTTTGCCATAATTCCGTGATGCACGTGACTTTCGATTTTGATAAATGTCTTTGTAAGTCTTGGAAGCTGGTGTTCGCCGATCTTGTCGTTTTTTGCGGCGACCCTCACCTGTTTATAGTGATACAAGCATTCAGAATGAAAAAAGTAAAGATGCAGCATAAAGGCAGTCAAGACATACTGTGTGTCAATGCAATTCAAAAGTAGTAAACCTACTCATTGAGACCTTCTGTATAGTGACTTCCATCTCCCTAAAATATGACCCTTCTTTTTTAAAAAACAAGACGTGATTTGCAATATAATCATCATCTCTTTTACGAATATGTCACAAACACAACTTACGAACAACCATTTGATATCTATTTTTATCTTTTTTTGCAGAATATGTTGAAAAGTATTAAGCGCATTAATCCTAGACAGATTCTGGCTGACCATGTATATTATATATTACAACCTTCTGCAAAGATAATGTGAAATATGCATTTTGAAAAAGACTGCTTTTTCACTAGGTCTCAAGTCATTTCCATCCAACATTAATTGTTCCAGCTGTTCAACCGATTCTTATATGACCATATCAATCATTCCTCATACACATACATTGCCCCAACACCAAAATTCCAAATGATCCAGGCCCAAAAGACAAATTAATCACCAATGACACTAGTAGCTATTAGCATCAAATATTAACAACAGATCCATGCATTGTTTGAAAAAGTTCGGCCAACATTTTACTAAACAAAAGTGACTGTTTGGCAATACACATTATGACAACAAATCTCACAACTGAATACAGATGACAGCTCCCCTTAAATTAATGTTTGAAAATGTCTTTGTCATCATTTATTCTTTTATTTGGAGATTCATATTAAATGTATAAGCAGACATTTGGTTAAATCAAACAGGTGTCACTGTCTGAACATTTATTTAGACTGGCCCTTGATTGATTTGACTTTTGGTGTTAAGACAATGTGGCCTTGTGTGAAATGATATGGTCATGACAGGGTTGATATTGCTTGGCTGATATGGCTTTTTTATCAAAATGACCACTGTTTGAATGTTTTCTCTTTACCAACACTCCTCAGTAGATTGTGTTTAATTAACAAACTTTAACAAGTCTTATGGTTATAATAATAAAATTCTCTTGATGATGTGTTGCAGAAATTCTGTTTTTAAAATATATTTTAAAAATATAAATACTGATTTTTAAGATAGCATCTTAGTCTACTTCGGTGCATATGTATTGATTCTTCTTACCTGGAAAGTTAGCTCTTTTACTAATCTTTAATCAACAGATCAGACATGATGGAGTAAATATGAAACTAGCAGACAAAATCACTATGATAATAGCTTTATTTTCAACATTAAAATAAACAAAAGTGAATTTATAGGTGTCTGAAGTTATGGTTCATGGAATGAAAGCAAACTTGTTGATTTCGCTACTAAGACCACTCCCAGTTATGATCTGATTTCGGTGAATTTCAGCAAGTCTCACTAGGGAGGCTTTACTGTACTAAATCTCTACAGTACAGAAATAACTTTGTTGGCAGTACTAACCTCTGGGGGGTGGAGGGTAGTATACAGGTAAAGGTGCCCCAAACACCAAAGGGGACTGCTGGGGGTATGGTCTGGGTTTGTATCGGTCACGGTCTTTTTCCTTCTCTTCTTCATCATCACTATCCTCACCCCAGCTGTCATAGTCTGGCTTTGATCTGTCAAAACAGGCTCTTTTTCAGCCATGAAAATGTCACACGTTCCTTTCATTTCTCTGTCAGAGCTTCAACATCCTTATCATCTGTGCATCGATCAATTCATATGCTCACCTATTTACATCTTGGTGAAGATTTCAAAACTGATACCATTAGCCTCCTTCGCAACAACATTCTGAATCTTTCTTAGAATTTTTTGTTGGAAGATCACAGCAAATCTTTCTCACTCGCCCTCTCTTTCTTGCACACACACATGCTTTTACCTTGTAGCTGCCTGCCTTGACTTGACAGGAGGCACAACATCAAATTTGCTGCCCCTCAGAGGTGGTGTGTTTGGTTGTGGACTGTTCACCCTGTTTAAGAACCCATAGTGAAGCCAGTGTACTCTCGAATTAAATATAAAATTATTTCTTACTGACTAGGTACAACCAACACATTCTTAAGCATTACACAAATGTATGAACAATATTACAAAAAATATTTTTAATCTGATTTTCATACAAAAACGTCTGTTACATTATAAAAAGGCTGTGGCAACAGAAGCACTATTTTGAGTAAACTGGTTCATTCTGACTCACTTTGGCAAAATTGGTGAAGGTGTTTGCCGATACTTGCCGTAAGGTGGATGACTCTGCTTGGGAGTTGTACGTGCTTTTCTCCCCTGTGTTAGTGAAGAGCCCCTGCGTACAGCTCTGTGATTGTCGTTATCACTTAGTCTACTTCTGATTCGGATCAAACTGGAACAGTTACATGATATTATTAATTTGAAGTAGGAGTTATTCTTTATGTTATTCACACTTACTGTTAATGTTGTCAAGGAAAAATTAAGTATACACTTGTAATGAATCTATTGTTGTTTTCAAGCTCAATCTAAGTTGGTATTCATGAATAGCAGTACATAATGCTCCTAACGCAATATGCTTATACACATACTGAATCATAATTCCCGTTAATTGGTTAATCAGCCATTTAGTCACACCGTCAGCCAAAGGATCTGTCTGTCCCATTTTATCCAGACATACAAAATAAGCAAACCTGACTGTCGCTTAATCAGTCACGTAATCTGCCAGTCAACTAGTTTATTATTCGGAATTTGAGCTGCAACATTACGGACACGTAAATTCGGAACGTCGTTAATGTAGTAGTTTAATAGGTACTTTAAGAAATACAAGTACAGGAACTTATAGGTCTGGATGAAGAAGATGAGAAATAAGGTCAGAGTTTATCTCACTACTCTGGACTAGAGGAACAGTAACAAAGTGTTGTCAGTATTAGTGGGACAGGAAACAGCGGCTGATAGATGCAAAAAAACAAAAATGGCGCATACGAATCTTGATGCTCCTTCCAAAACGCTTCCTCGGAAGAAAGCGCCATATTACAGACTGCTGTGACAGTTGTTACAGTCAAAGAAAATAAATGTCACGATGTAAACACACGACTGATGGTCGTCACCCAGGAACATTGTTGACGCGCCGCCATGATGGACTTCACTAGCGACCTCTTTGCTGTGAGACTGCTCTCCCCTGATATCACCGCAGCGTCCATAGCAACCAGTAAACTGTACGACTGAACTGTTAGTATCGTACTGTATTTATAGTTCAATCTTACTTTGGGCAGCAAATAAACATTAAAAAATAAAGAAAAAGTTAAAAGAACTATTCAGTTTAAATATTTTTCTGAAGCTGCCACTGTATTTCATTTGCCTAACTGCATAAACAGAAGATATGCGACTCACCTGGGACACCGTTGATATTTAAAGACATGGGACTGCCAAATGACTTTCTTGGGTTTTTTATCTTTATTTTCCAAAGAAACTGTAATGAGATGTTTGAAGCGACACGTGCATGGCTGGTTCTATGACAAATGTCCATTTACTTAGAACATGCATATATATCCATGCATTTGTCTTTCAATCAATACCTGCGCATCCACACACAGTAACACGCGGGTCTTTGCTAATAACGAAAGATGTGTAAAAAAATCACTTATTTTGTAACAGTTTTTTTAAGTTTAAAGAACACTTCTAGCTCCATTGGTGTCTTTCCGATGAAGAGTACGTGATTCTAACATTTGTAAGGCTTTTCAGAAACAGCTACAAGGAACTATCGAAATCATGGAATCTCGATGACAGCCTCCATGGATGAAACTTCTAGATACAACTCTTGGCATTCTTTATCTTGTGCTGTCTGTCATATCTACTGTCGTCTACCATGTCTAGTTTTGCCTATCATGTGCCTAACGAGCCTTGAATGTAGGAGCCAAACATGAGAGGAAGTGCCGTGACAATGTGGGCATGAGGTAGAAAATCATCAGATTGAAGAGTTTCACAGACTGCTTGATGTAAGTCTGTGTTTGCTAGTTTCTTGCTCATTCTCTCGCTCACTTCCTGACCTTTCATCTCGCTTTACGTCTTCACAACTTTCGACTCAAATGGCGGAGAAAACTTTATTCCTTTCTTTGCAACAGTCATAAATCAATAAAAATACAAGTTAGCAACTTTAATTTCTTCATCAAAATATGTATTCAGTCATGTACTGCAGACTGTCATTTACGCCAATACTTTGTAGCTAATTACAGCAATTATTGCAGTTGATAACAAAATATTTTGTCCTACCAACCTCCGGAACGAACGACACGTACATTGCACGCATTTTGAAAATAGTAACGACTTCATCCTGCGCAGAGAACAGCAGTGTTTTACTAAGTACCTTCTATTCCTGTGTTCTGCCATTCTCCACATTGGGGTGTATTTACCCACCTTTAGTATGTGATTGCCGATGTTTAAACTCGAGCAAGATCTGATTATTCCGCATTGTCACCTTAGTCCAGATGCACAGCGAGTCGCGAAGTGATTGCTGTTGTGTTCTAATGTAAAGGTAATCAGCTAAACTGTTCCTAAAAATAGACAATTTAGATAATGTGCTGTTCCTCTCTAGCTATCCAATTAGCTCCTGATGTCGTAGAGAGCACATTGACTTTGATGAGAGATTTACATCCCCAGAATTCCCCAGGTCGACAATCGCGTGACGGCGCTTGAAAATGCAGAGCGTGTGAACAGAACATTATGAACATTGAGTGTTAACACGCGATTGCATGTCAAGCATTTCGACCTGTTAATGCTTTGTCCTGTACAGTTTTCTGTTATCAAAACCTCCAGCTAACGTTTCTTTCATAAGAACCAGTTCTTTCACACGCTGCTAACGATGTGGAGATCGTCCATTGACTGGTACCTTGCAGGCGCTTGTGGGTAATAATTGACTTCATGTGGGTACATATCTATGCCAACTGTCATATATACTTCTTGAAACTTAGTCAGTCTCAAATCTTACAGATTAGTATATTACTCTTTCCTCAAAGGTCATCATAAATCACATATTGCAAAACATTTTACAGTAACTCATTCAAAAATTTGTCCATACGAGACTCGTTCTGTCTTTTACTCATACAGACATGTGCAAGCACGAACACACACGCACACATCTATACAGTCTTCGTGTTCCTTCATGTTTATGCCTACAGAAAATCAGAATCTTGGGCATTGAAATTGCATCACAGTTTAGCTTCAAACAGGAAACACATAATGGATTTCACTCTCGACAAAAACACATATGTTTACAATGTCTCACATTATCGGATGTCATCTATTTTTACAATCGGAACAACTGGGTTACAATGCACCAAATAAATAAATAACAAAACAAGCAAGGACTGAATTACAGACTGCAGACACAGGAGTAAATGTAAAAATGAAGCTGCAACTTTATTACAGTTCAAATGGCTCAGGACGATCAACAACCATTTCTTCATGTTACCAAGATCTGATATCTTAAATAAATGCTTGTCTTCCTTGGCTGAGCATGTTTTACACACACACAGCTCCGGAAAACAGGAAAAAGATTTCTGAAGTATCAAACAAAAAGCCTTCCTAAAGCCATGCGGTCGAAAAAGCCGACGATGGAGTTACTTATGAAAGTCACATATAAATTACATATCAAATATCTGGCATCTAGTCCGACTGGGAAGTGGATTGCTCAAAACTAAATGTCGTAGACACATATGCCACGTGTAAATCCAGTGTTTTATTAGTACTGGTACTTTTGACTGCAGGACGGAGGTCTCTTCACTTAATAACTGCAGTTGGTGCTTCCTAGTGACGTCACTTCCGCACGAACAAGAGCTAGTGTCATTATTATTGTTGGTGAATAGATTAATGATGTCCAAGGTATTCGATGCAACACATCTGGCCAGTAGACGGAAAAATATAATACAGGCAACAATACGGTCACAGAAAGCAGGCAGCCAACAAAAGACAAGCCAGGTCGCACACTTTGCAATCAAATACTCGAGTGGACAAACCATGCAACGTGTATAATCAGACCAGTGACACGTGACACGAGCTTTCCACTCTGGTGGGTGGTTTTATCACAGCAGTTCAGAGTTTATATGTAGATATACATCAGGTAAAATAACAGTGTTTTGGTGGTTTCGTTCCAGCAGTTCCAACTACCACATTTGGGTTTATGGGTCGACACACATCAGGGGAAGTAACAATGTTGGACAATGCTGCGTAAAGGGAGACAATTATACAGGTCATGCAACCAGTGGGTTAGGTCACATGGTGCAGAATTCAAATCCAAGACTACGAGCAAACAACAAGGCAACCAAACACAAACGCCCATCATCAAGACCATAATGGAGATGGCATAACGAGGCCAGTTTGTGTCCAGCATAGCAAGATGGCGCCAGGGGGCCGGCACTGGAGGGGGAGAAGGGGAGGGCCGGGGTCATGCGCTGGGGTCAGTTGAGGTGGACCCCGTGCACTGCGGCCTGCAGGAAGCAGTCGGGGGTCAGCTCTTTGTTCTCCATGTGCTGCTCGCGCACCACTTTGGCCACACCCGCCTTCTGCATCTTCTCCAGAGCCTCCACCAGCGTCTGCACCGCACCGTCGCGCTTGTCCTTGCACTCACGCTTCCAGCGCACCAGAATTTTGTAGGTGATGTCGCACATGCGGCTACCCTGCGCCAGGGCATCGAAACCTATCCCTGGAGTCACCACAACAAACAATAATCAGTCTCTCTCTCCTCTCTCTCTCCCTCCAATTCTCAGTCTTCATTCCCTCGATCCCTCCTATCAATTTAGTCGACCTGTCTAGCCTTTCATCTACCCATCCCTTAGTTTATTTTATCAACCCAATCAATAAGTTCAGTCAGTGCACCATTCATCAACTTAATAAAGCATCCAATCTAATAAATTTAGTCAATGCCTTCATCTAATGACACAAAAACAATCCATCTCACTCATCCATCTATGCATTCGTCCTCCTCTCTATCAATATCGCTTATCGAAATTCTGCAATAGCTACAATGTATAAAAGGCAATCAGTCAATCAATCAATCAGTCAGTCAATCAATCAGTTATTGTCTCCGTTATCTAGGTCTTTTCTGCCTGTTCAGTTACAGGATAAAGGGGTGTTCCCTGCCCACACTACTCACCTGTGATGACGGTGTCCGGCACGTCCAGGTAGACAGCCAAGGTGAGGCCTTCAGGTACCACTCGTGACAAGGTCATGAGGCTGCGACCCGATAATACCTTGGACTCGCGGTCAACTGGTGGAGAGAGAAATCACGGGATTAACATCTTTCCCACTAATTCCAGCCACATAGCCTCGGTCACTCTAGGAGAATAGAAAGTCTTCACACTTGTCTGTGAGATGACTGTTTGCTTCATATTTCGAATATTTTTAACGACGTATGTCAACCATTAACAAACGAACCTCAACAATAACAGTTTACGAACGGAAAAATAGAAACACGGAAAATGGGTAGAAAGGAAAAAAAATATGCAGACTTGGGAGAAAGAAAGCGTTCTTTGGCTTTTTTTACAGACTTTTTTACAGAAGAACAAACAGGCAATTTATTGCCAAAATAACTGACTTTGGTGAAAAAATAACGTTTTTATTTTGTACATGGAAAGGGTTAACCGTAAACAAATAGAAAAAAATAGAATGTCAATGCTCTTAGCGCTTATTGTGCCCATAACATGTTAAAGCATTTTCTTAATTACAGTTAAAGCTTTACATCAAAGAAAATCTTAAAACTTGTCCATAGCATCCTATTTACAATATTGTCAGTGTTATGACTGCTAGGTGAGTGGCCCTGAGTCTCACGTGCATCACGTGCTGATTAGTCACAAGCCACAAACTGAGAGCTACTACAGCTTCATACTACCGACAATTACATAACTACAATATTTCATGTACAAAGGTAAACATTGCAGACAGCACAATGAACAAGCTATCTATTAGCTTTACTCGTTGTCTACTTTTTTCAGAACCAGAAAAAGAAAACAAATGTTTGCAGGTGCTTAAGAGCTACAACTACAAGCAGCCATAGCTTTAGTTAAAACTCGGAAAGTCCTCAACAAAATGTCACGACTATACTGACTATACTTCTGTCCGCCTCCCTGTTAAACTTCACAATAATGTTAGACATTCTACCACTGCTTGCTTCATATGCGTTCAAGAACTCCAATAAGAGCGATGTTTGGTTGTTAGTATGGGTTGCCTAGCTACAGAGACTTGACAACAATGGACTGTCAAAGCATGTAACAGTAATAATATAAACTACAGGTGAAGTTACCTATCAGGTTGATCTTGCTTGCTGCACAAAGACAGACACAAACAATGTAGAGGACACCACAATGATAGAGCATCAGTTTACTCGCAATGTTTCGGCATTGTGAAGAAACACAGTAATAATTATCTTAAGTAGTTCTTCTTACAGCCTGATTTTGTGAAAAATGGGTTTAGATATGTCACAGATAACATACTTTAATAACAGATTTACTCAGTGTTTTAAGGATACAAGACAGGTAACGTTTCAGGTATGACATTCATCTCATTTATGTAAAGTCGATAAATGTATCAGACTTATTAAAAACTTTTAAACTTCCTCAGACATACATTATCAATATTTAATGAATTACTGGTAAGCGAGTGAGAGGGTCAAACAAACATGTAAGAGGTGTTGACATTTCCAGGTAAACACCAAAGAGCATGCATGTTCGCTGAGATACTCGCCGCATGGCAAAGAGGACAAACACATTGCTGAGATTTTCGGAAAACACCAAAGGACGAGAATAACAACAGCGCAAGATGGCATTGTTATATACATTAACACAACCAGAGTTAAAACAACAACAAAACGCACATTAATATTTGAAAAGGACGATAAATCAGTCGACCAATCGTTATTAATATCAGTGACTAAGGGAGTTACGTGTACTACAAAATTTCAACGGTTGTAATTAATTAATGTATTTATTTGCTAGATGTTGACAAAAAATATGTATATATATATTAAAATTATTTTCTTTTAATAATAAAGTTTCATAAACCATTTTTTAATGTTACGTGTTTAGATTTTTGTCCTTAAACCATGTACAGTAAGACCAACTTGTAAACAACTGAACGTTGTATGATTAGGTAGTAATAACTGAC
The DNA here is from genome assembly GCA_004794325.1 of Pomacea maculata. Lineage (NCBI taxonomy): Eukaryota > Metazoa > Mollusca > Gastropoda > Architaenioglossa > Ampullariidae > Pomacea > Pomacea maculata. The sequence goes on from SRHC01000906.1 coordinate 57,702, forward strand.
GATGATACATTGTAACAACAGCACAGTGAGTGATGTAACCAGTCACAAACATCCAAACAAACGTAGTGGAAGCCAAGGACACATGCGGTCCACCAACGACGGGGATGTCGGGAGGGAGCGCACTTGCC
>SRHC01000906.1:58354-175271 GCA_004794325.1 Pomacea maculata
ACACCAAGACTGCTGACTACGACTCAACACAACGACACCAACACTAACCCGACGTACGATTTTGATACAAACGACAACGGACTGAGTCCGGGTCAGAATGCCTTCTGGAACTCTCCTTGGGGGCAGCAGTTTGCTTTCTGTGAGCCTCTGTAATACACAGCCACGAGTTATCCCAGCCACCTGAGTTCTCTAAAATTATTTGTTTTAACTGGTCCGAGATTTGAGCTTTACTTCCATTTACTGTAAATTGTGGCGACTTTATTGCAGTTTAGCAGAAACAGGTTTACTGACGCAATATTGTCCTACAATAACAACCTTTGACCATTCTATTCAAAATACGATCGTAAGCAAACGAAAGAGCTATGTTAAAAAGAAAAATAACAACCAAATGGACAATGCATCAAATGAGTAAGAAAACGTTCTTCCTGTAGTACTATGTTCACGTGGCCGGTCAGAACTACGTCCACTACTGTCACCTACGGGCCCAGTTGCCTGGACCAGGGCTTGTGTTTGAAGGAAAAAACCTCCAGTAGCATTACAATATGTAGTAAAGTTATTTTACCGTCTAGTTGTAAACACTTGTATGGCTGTACTGCATTACTAACAACAACAACAACCTTTAATCTGTTTTTACTTTTGTACATGTACAAGAACACATTCCAGAGATATATAAACTGGTAAAACGCTAACCACAGACATTACAAACAACGAATGAATGTGAAATGTGCAAACAGTCTAGTAGAAACAGGTTTGCAAACCCGTTACACGAATGGCATCAGTACTGAATCATTTAACAATGTCACGTGGCACGTCTACATTTATCTCAACTTTGCTGAAAATAAAATGAAGCTGCATATAATGAAAAATTTTAAAAATCAAAATCTGAACATAAACAGGTTGTCTCGAAAATCTTCAGGAATATTAAAGTTTTCTACAAAATTATTCGAGTTACTACGACATAAATGGGTCATGAACGCAATCATCCCGCCATTTCAAAGGTTATGGTTCAGACATTATAGACACTATCATGCAGTCTCCTCAGGTACACCAACGATGCTGTTCTTGGAAAGTTCCAGAACAATGACCGCATTGTACTAAAGAAATCCAAAAGATGGACTACTTTCCAAGGATGGAGCAGGAGTGCACGTCAATAGTGGTCGAAGGTATCGCATTCATGTACACAGTAAGCTTGCTTACTCAGCACGAGGACAATATTTCTTTCTTAAATCGAATAAGATGCTGTGCTTTAAAAATGACCTTTAATGGAAAGGAGTGGATTTTAGTTCTCTCTCACACACACACGCACATATACACACTGAGAGAAAGAAAGAAGAACAGAGACGTCAACGTGACGGCAACGTATCGACAGTGAATGGTCACGTGCCGGCAACGTGTCCACAACGTCGTGACAGCGTGACAACTCACCAGCTCGAGGATGGCGGCTAGAGCGTGACAGTCTCTCCACCGTGGACTCAGTGGACTTGGTCAGCCCCGGCAAAAGCGCCGTCTGGTGCTCGCTGGACAGACTCGTGCTCTGGCTCAACAAGACTTTGGCTTTCCGCAACTGAGGTTCCGGTGCTGGAACCGGCTCCGGTTCCTTATAAAAGTATGCCCTCACAGCCTCTTCATTTATGGAAATGGTAAAAGTTAATGCTGCTTTCATGCCGGCCTCATCGATCCCGACAGGGGTCAAGGTGAGAACCCCAGACAAGGATCGCAGCTCCTCGCCGACGGGCTGGATGAGGAAGGAGCGGTAGGAGTCCGGCAAGTACTTGAAGTACTGCAACTCCTTGTTCTGCAGCAGGTCGCTGGTGACGTCACACTGCAGGTCACCATTCAGCTCGATCTCCCATCGAAGGCCGTCCCAAATCTCCAAACACTTCTCCTTCTGGGCCCTGTTCGGGGAGGACGACCCCCATCGGACTACGCGGCGGTTGTTCCCAAGGACAGGCGTCTCCTGCCGGGGGACCACCAGACATCCTTGCTGCTGACGGGCCAGTATTTTGTCCGCGGCCTGAGCCAGAGGGTAGACCCCCACGACCACCATCCACGACTTCTCCTTGATGGAGAGAAAGACGGACACCTCACCTTTCTCTCGCTCCAGGTGCTCCTCTACCACGGCCAGCGCCTCTTTCATCTTCCTGTCCCTCTCAGGCTTGGATTTTACCACGCAAAATCTGAAATCATCAGCAGCATCAACATCATTATCATCCTCGCCGTCACCCATTCTTTCATGCAGCGAGTATCTCGTCTGTTTATTTAATTTCTCAAATACACAGTCTCTCTCTCTCTCACTTACTTTACTTCTTTACGCGACATTGTTACCTTGATGGGTTCTTCACCTCCACGGCCACCGTGTAGCGGGTAAACTTATGGATATTCCCTACATTCTCCCAAAGGTTCTTCACTTTCCGTAAAACAAAGACGTCATTGGAATCTTCTTCTTCAACTTCCACTCCTTCCGGAAGCGGAAGTTTGATTGTGGCCGGTCGCCGGAACTCACACTCTTTATCAGGAGTAATGTCAATGATTTCTGTGACCTTCTGGATGTCCACACACTCTAGTGGAAACTTGTCTTTCACAAATTGAACTCTTTCTTCCGGAATAGGATAGACCTGCAAAAGGTTACAAGATCCACACAAGGCAGTCAATGAACTGATATGTCAAAGGAATTCGAAGAAGAGAAGAACGAGGCACAAGAAAGGCGGAAGAAGAAGAAGAAAAATTAGTAAAATAATAAAATAAAAGAAGAGGGTGATCGGTATGTCACGCAACTATCGGGCAGTGGAAATGGTGCCGCAGGGGGAAATATTAGGGTCAACAAGAAAAAAAGAAATAAGTTGATAATTAAGAAGAGAAAGAAAGAGAGAACACGTTAGAAAGAAACTAAAAAAATAGAAATCAACCAAAATCAAAAAGACAAACAAACAAAACCAAATAAAGAAAAACAACACAGAAAAAGAGGGACAGTGGAAAAAAATAAATATAAAAAAAATTATGCATAAACAAAGAGACAAAGGTATTTAAAAAGGAAACAAACTAAAGAAATCAAACCCGTTTGATCAAGGAAAACAAAACTCAAAGAAGCAAACAAAAATTAAAGAAAAAGAAAGAACGCAACAAACAAACAAAAAATAAACATGGAAAAACAAATAACGGGGAAGGCATTAAAAAAATGATCGTGGTGTGTGAATGTCCCATTACCCGTAAGTATGAAAACCATGGTGTGGAAATATTAAGATACCCGTAACAATAACGACCATGATGTGTAAATACCCGCAGTAATGAAAGCCATAGTTTGTAGATACCCTACCACCCGTAAGAATAAAGATCAGTGGCCCACTATTCGTACAAAGACCATGGTGTGTAAGGCCGCAATACCCGAATGACGTAGTTGACGGTGGTGTCCAGCGCTTTCTTGGGGAAGCGGAGGGACAAGTGGCGCGCGATGCGGGGGTTGTACAGGCAGCCGTAGGGGGTGACGCTGAACTCCTCCCGCCGATGGCGCTGGGTGACCACAAAGGTGCCGAGCCTGTCCAGCTCCAGCTCCACCACCGGCGCCTCGTCCTTTTGCTACAAGCAGCAAACCGTCTGACGTCACAAGCAGCAAACCGTCTGACGTCACAAGCAGCTACCTCCCTGACGTCACCAGGCGTGCAGGGAGTTTCCATTTTCCCGCACAAAAGATTTTATTATTACCCGTTTAGTGAATCTAGCGTGAGCCTCTAGTTGATTTTCATTTTTCTCGACCCCAGTCATTCTTTCGCGTTTGGTCATTCATTTTTTTACATTAAAAAGTATGAAGAATAAAAATTGAGATCACCCGTCGTCCAGCGCCTTACTCACCTTGCGGGGGAAGTTGATGTCTACCCAGTTGGCCTCTCCGCTCCAACGAACTTTAACATTGATCTCCCTCATCCGGTCTGTGGGAGGATAGTACGGCAGGTGGAACAGTATCTTCTTGTCCTGTGAGGCAAAGTCACTCACATCATTGGATTGTATTATTGCGTGCTAGGCTGTCCGTGTGAATATATGAAAGTCTCTTTGTATCAGTCAACGGTGAGATCAGTACAACTTATTTTTAGTTAGAGAAGTCTGTTGGACGTGAGATTATCACCTAGGTAGCAACAGTTGTTGCAGCAAAATGTCAACTGTGGTAGGAGAGTGGACTACGATGATGATGATGACGACGACGATGATGATGGCGGGAAAGCAGAAAGAGGGGAGACAATATGCGTGCTTCAGAGACCACCCTCCAGTGTGTCGGGTGGCGGACCACCCGTGCGTTGGACTCACCTTGCAGCGCACGTTGCCAGACAGCACGAAAATCTCACTCGTCACGTACTCCTCCGGAAAAGAGAGCTCGTGCTGCCATCGCTGGCTCGGGGGGACCACCAGGCACTCTACGACCTCCTTCTTGCTCGTCACGCCTTCTGGCATTTCCACCTTGGCGCCCATGGCCAGGAGAAAGATTCCGCCCTTGGACGGGGTGCAGGATGTTTTGAGTCTGTGGTCACAACCATGGTATACAACCTCCAGGTCAACGTCAGGGTATGTGGTCACAACATTGTGTTTACTCATATTAGCCCCCCACTTCCCTTTCTTTCTCTTGTCTGTTATCTTCAATTCAGGAAAAGAAAGGATTGGCCCTCTATGGTCTAGCCTATCGGTGAATGACTTTGGACAGGAACGCAACGATTCCAAAACTGGTTTGGGCTGTAAGTGGAAAATAGTCCGTGCTACCATGCTACCTCCACCTTGTCCGTGTGCCTGATATAACAGGAAAGTAAACAGCGACAGGAGAGGGTTAGTCTCTTCCTACAGCATGTCCTGTCCTAAACATAATGAACCACTTCAACCGCTTTTATTTTAAATCTCTATTGTGACTAGATGAAGACCCAGAGCCCTTAACCCTGACCCTTTATCAGTTTTAACCCCTAAACTGTAATCAAAGGAATAAAAAAAAGGAATACGAGCAAAACTGGAAACAAAATGAAAAGGCAAAGAAAACAAGAAACTGAAAGTCGTAGGTGGCAGACGGCTGAAAGCTACTCACTTGGACTCCTCCACGACGATCGAGTGTTCCGAGGGCGAAGCCATGGCAGCATTCCGTCGCGAGGTCGTGGTGGACCTGAAGACAGGAAGAAGAGAAGTCACATGACGACAGTGTGTCTGACGCACATGGCCAAGTAAATATTGGTGCTTCTGGTGTTTTGGCAAAGCTAACCCTGGGAATCCTACAAGGTATAACGGCCGCACAGACTGCTAAAACCGAGAGAACTGAGCTTTGTTTTTGAGCAAATCTCAACGACAGACATCACCGTGAAGTCTTCATTAATTGACATCCTTACATCAGAAATATCAAGTACGCCAGGCACACAACTGCCAAGGTTTGGGGTGAAGCTAACCGAAATAGGGTTCGAAACAGGAGAATAAGAAAAAGAAGAATTCAAAATAGTATTAAGGAGGAAAATTAGTTGTAGAAAAAAGAACAACACGAGTAACAACAACAAATGAGAAGAAAGAAAAACAAAGACTAACAGAAGAAAAGCTTCGCCATATGACGACAAAAGTCGAAGCTTCAAAGTACAAAGTCTTTTCACAGACAAATTTTGAGAGAGATGAACGACCAAGCTTACACCCACATGGAGGCAATAATAAAATAAACATAAGAAATACTCTCAGGTAGTGAACAATAATTACTTACAAACGTACAGAATGACTTCGATTTCATGATTCGAAACCTTGTCATCTAACTTTACAAAATAAGTGACTGGAGACTCTATTCAGTCGAGTGACAAACCTGAGTACATTCACAATGTCATGAATGAAACTGGTCTGGTTATAAATTCATTAAAACTGATTACAAGTTCATTAAAACAAAGAATTCTTACTTTGTCTTTGCTCGGGGCGCCATTCCAGCAATGAGAGATGGTTTTTGACTTTGCGAAAATACATTTGAGCGAGAAAATAGAAGGAATTTAGCTTTGAGCACAAAGAAAGTTCAGGATTGTAAAACATTGACAACTAAAGTGAGGAAAGCCTCGTCATTGATGTCAGGAGGAGGAGGCGATGACGTGGCAGGAGATAACAAGACTTCATTGTCTTTGTCTAATCACTGCTGTCAACAGATATCGATGTCAGGCTTCTCACATCCTCTTGATGTTTCTCTCTCAAGGAAGCAAGCAGGCAGCTGTCTTCTTGTGTCTGGGAGAGTTCTGACAGGCAAGATCTGGGACAGTTTGTCTTCCTTTTTGTCTTTTTTTATTTTTGTGTTTGTTTTGGTGCTTTGTCATACCTTTATTTCCTTTTTATTTATTTTTTTTCTACATTAAACTCTTCCTTCTTTTCGTTTTTCTGTCTGTTCCTTTTTACGGATCAATTCAGCTGCTAGAATTAAAGATTGAAAATAAAAGACAGTATGATTAATTAATGTAAAAACTGTAAGATTAGGAATGAAAGAAAACAGATTTCAGGACGATTAGTACCCAGGGACTGAGCCACAAGAAACCCACCCTGGGCAGCTTGCTGTAGCCAGGTGCCGGCATTTCCACGTCAGGATCATATCCTGAGGCAAACAAAACGCGGATTTCGCACGACCTGACCTGTCCAAGGCTCGGGTTGATAACCGGGTGTAACTCACGCTCTGGCCAAACACCCGGCCACGGCGATCTGTGATGGAGCAGCGCCGGGTGGCACGACTCCATCTGTTCGTGTTTTTATGGGTGTGGGAGGCAATTTCTGCAGTCTGAGGGAAAATGTTCTTTGATGCCAGACTGTAGCCGTATGAACTCTAAGCTCAGGGGTTAGGGTCAGATGACAAACGTGTCACGTGAGTCACAGCGAGAACACCACCCGGCAGTCAGGGACTTGACCGTTGACCGAACTTAAGCCCGAAATCCTGCATCCTGATCACGACAGGATCACGATGGTAAATCTTGAATTCCACATCCTGGCATCACAGGAACAGAAATAAAGTTTGTATTCACTTCGAGCTTCTGAGGGTTAACTGTGTGCTTTGAAGTTTTATGTTAAACTGTCGGTTTTTTGTAAACCGATGATCGTAGAGAATTGTAGTGTGGGGGAATGCGCAGCCTTGTTGTTGTTGTTGTTGTTGTTGTTGTTGTTGTTGTTGTTGTTGTTGTTGTTGTTGTAAAATGCACATAGAATACACCTGTAGGAGCTACATTGTCAGACTTTTGATTAGAGTACCTCCTGTGAAGTGTCTTAGACACCTTTTGAAATGTATCCTTTCCATCACTTTTGCTGGACATGCCAAGCCTACTCTTCTCGACAGCAGGGGAAAATACTGCGATAAAGTTTAATGAGACAATAACACAATAACCATTGAAATAAAGGTGCTCCGTTCTCTCGCTGGAAACAGAAACACGAGGTTTAATCTCGCAAGCCACTCGCCAGTCACGTGATCAAAACATGTTCGATTTTCCAGTGGGGGAAAGGGGGGAATTGGATGGTCACGTGAAGTTGGAAGGTGTTTGGTATTTTTTGTTTCAGGAAGATCGAAACATGAGAAGGTTTATCAACGAAGCCCACAGGAGCTTGAGCAAGTTGTGTGATAAATGTTCTGGCAAACCTAAGACGCCATCAGCTTAATGACAGCGAGAAGCTGCAGCTGTGGACGTCGTCGTCCTTTATCATCACCATTATCACCACCGACACTGCCACCAGCAACCACTCATACAATTAATAAAAGCAGTTGTTCTATAATAATGATACAATATTGATACTATCTTTAACAAAGTCATGTCAAGACTAGTTGCGCCATTGGTTCCAAGTTTCTAGCGGACATCTGTTCAAATCTCGTTTCCCACATCACCAGAGAATGTGAGTCTGACAAATCACAACACTTCACATTCCACCCTCACTGGACAAAACCTTATGAATGTTACTGCAGCTTAGAATAACATGGTGTTTGTTCTGGAGTGTGTGTGTGTGTGATAGTGTGTGAGGGTGAGATATTTAAAGAAAGGGAAGAGTGTGTGTTTCCGTGTGGGTAAAAGAAGACCGGAGAGAAAGAATGATTTATTCCCTTTTATCAGGTAGCACACCACAGAGACCTTACTATTAGGGTCAAAAGCAGTTCCCAGAGTGCACCATTCTTGTCTGGTTAACAGAGTGCAGTGGGCAAAGAGGTAGAAGATGAGAAAACATTGAATTCACGGCAAATCGTAGTTCTCACCAAAAACATCGCGATAGTCAAACAAACAGGCATCGGCGCTTCTAGACACTTCCAGGCCAGAGATTTTACTGCCACCTACCGGCAGTGACAGGCCATTAAACTCCCATGACATAAAGTGGCTCAACAAATGAACAATGTTGTCTGTAATCCTAAGTAAACACCAACGCTGCCTTGGAGCTCATCTATAGGACACGCCGTGGCAAGGACCGGCAAAGCAAAGAAAGACGCATTGAAGACACAGGTCAGAGGTTAGCCGACAGGAATGCATAATCATGAAAGACACCGGGATTACTCTGACAATGAGAATGATGACCTTTGACCTGTGCCAGATTTCTCATGACTAATGCGTCATCTGTCTCTGATAATAGAGTCACCTGATCCTCGGCGATGTATACAGTCGATGTCAAGTCTATCAACTTCCTCCCACACCTTGCTCGTCACCTCGTGTAAACATGAAATATTGTATTCCTCTTGTACTCTAACTGTCCATGTATTCCTCTTGTACTCTAACTGTCAACATTTTTTCACGTAGGTCCTTACAGAAAAAAACGCATCTCTCTCCATGAATGCTGCCTGATATAACTTTTTGTGTAAGTACACATTTTCGTGAATAAATAAACTGATACACAAAACCTACACATTCTACATACAGATCTGATCAACCTAATTAAAGTATACTTCTTAATATAGTAAACGTACTTTCGCGTGGGGAAAATTGTTCATATTTTTATTCTTCCATCCCTTTACCTGTCCATTCATCTACAGGTAAATGTATTGAGTCCGAAGAGGTAGTATGGGTAGGTGGTTCACTGTTTCTAGGGAACAACCCAACACTCTTTTCGCCCTCTTCACCTTTCTTGATAAATCAGGTACCCAGGCTTTAGGTCGGAGCAGGCTTCGAACCAGCAACCGTCTTTTTGCAGAACGACTTGCGTATGGAACACACCTTTCTGTTCCTGTAGGTTCTTTTCGTTCCTCGTGTCAATAAGTTCCTGACATTTATTCTGTCCGTCAGTTCATATTTTCAGCAAACAAAACCGAGGAGAAATGCAAGACACAAGCAGCATGCACTAACACGCCGACATGTCGACAGGTGAACCACTCTTTGTGTGTGGACCTGTCGCAGCTTGTGGCTGCAGTGGACAGGTAAACACTGCATCACGCCCGTCTTGCTCAAATGAGGCGTTGAACAGCGGCTTGAGTCACCTTTGACTCCACAGGTAAGAAGATCAGGTGCGCACTGGCGACCGAGAAAATCCAGGAAAATAGCTACGCGCGCACACACAGGTAGACAACCTATGTACACACCTAGCCACACGTACAGGTAGACAACACATGTACACACCTAGCCACACGTACAAGTAGACAACACAGGTAGACAACACATGTACACGCCTAGCCACATACAGCTAGACAACACAGGTAGACAACACATGTACATACCCAGCAACACACAGGTAGACAACACATGTACATACCTATCCACACACACACCTGCCTGTCTGTCTTTGTCTCACTCTCTGGTCTCAGAAGACAGAAAGATTCCCGTGTCTGTACAGCCGAGGTTTCAATGCTTACAAGGTAAACAAAAGCATAATGACGAGGACGTCAAGCGTGTTCCGTTACAAATCAATTGGATGTATTAAGGTGGTGCTTACCTGGAATTCTCTGTAGAACCTTGTATATGTCTTTTCTCAATACCACGGCGTAACCATATATTAACAATAGCAAGAGTTGTCCTAGCGACAAGCCACATCTTTTTTTACAAAAAGCTTTTAATGGTTTACCTAAGTGATTTTCTTGTCAAGAATGATTAGTTTTGGGTCTCTAAAGGATAATATTCTATATTTTCTCAGTGTAATAAAATAACAATCTCTTATTTGGGTGGACACACGCCTTCAGTAAACTTCTCCATCGTCCACAGTGGGAGGCAAAACTCGTTAATAAGAATCGTTTCCATCTCCCTACCTGTCCTAACGGGACTGACCTTAAATTTGTTTGGATAATTGTATCTCGTGAACTGAGCGGTTTTTTGTCAAGTTTGCAAATTAATTATCCTGCGACTAAGCCCATTCACTTAAAACTTCATTCCAGCAGGTCTTTAATACTGTGAAGTGTTAGTCTAGCATCAAAGCACCTTTCTCTGTAGAGTACTGACAAAGATGAATGCAATCGTCTGCCTAAGGTGGCTGTGTATGGGCAGCAGTGATTTTACACGGTGTTAGTAATATTTTAAACTATTACTCTGCTTTAGCTGAGGGCGATATCACTCTGATAAAATATTTCAAAGGTCAAGTCCATGCGCATTCGAGTCTCCGAAATAAATTTCACGGCAGGCAGGAAGCAAGACTGAAATAGAGGGGGAGGCAGAGAAGGAAGAGATGTTGAGACAGAGATGAAGACAGGAGCAGATAAAGGGTTGCATAGAGTCACAGAAGGAAGCGCAGACACAATGAACCGCTGTCCTGCTCCATAAATTATTCATGTCCTATTATCTCATACTACAGACAAACTCTTTAGAAGTCCACACCTTGAGTGTCCCTCGCGGTGAAAAGTAACAACAAAGACAAAAACAAGCAACCAAACAAATCTATATTAAGCTTCGTGAAATATTTATTAAAAATATAGAGCGGAGACCCTCCATGTAGGCCAACTATGTGGAACCGTTGGTGTGACTGGTCTGCTGGAGTCCCACAGCCATTCATGAGACTACGTGGCTTTCAACAGGACTGTTACGTGTGACGGGTAACCATGGCAACTAGAGGATGACCAGGTGATAAAGACAATGGTCGACGGAGGATAATCGAGAGAAAACGTTCACTGAGCTAGAAAAGAATGGTCTTTTGTATTATTTCAGGCCATTGTTACTCAATACCCTTTGGTCAAAAGACAAGACCAACATTTCATCACGCGAACATAATCTGGGGATCGGGCACCATGGCAACTCTGATACACGCACAGACAACACAGAGAGATAGCAAGAATGAAATCACAGGAAAAGGAAGAGACAAGGAGAGAGATAGACTTACGACCAGCCAGCAGCCAGCCAGCCAGCCAACATACCTGAAGTGACTATGAGTCCTGTTTCAGCAGCAGCTTTGAGTCTCTCACTGATCACCGCGGTGTTCGGGTGGCTTTTCTTAAGTATACTCCCTCCGAACAGGAAGTGCAGTCAGTGTCTTGTCCCCATTTATGCGATGACCCCACCTGACCAGACCCCCTGTACCGAGTGCGGTATCCACTCGTGCACCGCGCCGTCACTGACTGACGCTGCACCCGGGGTACGTAGTCGCTTTGAAATACGGCGCCTTGCCTTCCCCCTCCTTCCGCTGCATCCCCCGCCACGCTGTTCACCCCAGCACAGCGCACCACCCACATGGAGGGTGTGTTAATCTGATGTTTGTGTGACTCACTCAGACCCTCTTACACAAACAGGTAGAGGTACCTGGTTGTCATACTGACACGGGTGTAACTACGCCAGTCACACCTTTTAGTTGGTGCAACCTGCTAAACGGGTACAGAGTGGAATTAATGTTAAGGAAACAGACCCTACGACTGGAAATGAATACCAGAACAATTTATAAATATAATGTTTTTGTTTACCGTTGACACACCAGAATGAGTAAAAATACCTACACAAAATAAAAATCAGATTAAACCGTACCCACCAGTAAAAACTTTACTTTCCGCAAAATTCTGCGATAAAAGATATTTTAAAGTAAGAGAAGCAATGTACAAGAGTTTCCTTCTCCTAACGGTGCCCCTGTCAGGCGCTCGGCGTCTCTAGGGTCGCACGGCCTCGTCATTCTCCATGTTCTCGCCCGCGTCCTTAGCGACCGCCGTTGCTACCAATATGGCGGCGCTTGTCACAAGACGCCGAATGACGGGCTCTGCTTACCTGTAAGTGGACTGAGCCATGGCCGTGCACGGACAATAATGGGGGCCAAACATGACTGAGAGACGTGCGCAACACTCTTGTCCTGCGATAGACGATGTTTCCGGTGATATGAATATCATCGCCAGATAATGACGCCTCACCTGATGGTGCGCGACTTGAAGAGGTGGACAAACTTCGGGTGGCCGCGTGCAATTAATAGGGGTGGAGGGTAACACAGAGCTGAGTGTTGGAGGGCTGGGGGTGTAGTCACATACACACACACACACGGGACTTTGAATAATTTTAGTCATGGGGATGATCAAGTAAGCAAGGCCTGGTTTCCCTCGTGTTTTTGTCTACTTGGGAAATATTTTCCCGATAATGTGACTTCCTTCAAGAACAAATTTATTGTTCCAGCCCGAACCCAGGTTCGATCACACAGAAAGTTTGCGGACAAAAAGAAAGCTTATGATCTGAATTCTAAGGTTTCTATAGCTACCGGTAGAAACAGTCAAAGTTCGTTGTCTGAAAGGCTGCGCATGTCCAACAACCCAGTTTAGAGACAACTAGTAGTGTAGACACGGTGTGTTTTGTTGAACTCACATTTAATTAAGGTCGATAATGATGGTGATGAGACGGTGGGTGTGTGAACAAGCACACAAAGTACAAAGTGGGGGAGGTTGAACATCCTTATCTCTTAAAAGGGGACACGCTACCTGTCAGTCAGAAAATCATCACAAAGAAGGGGAGGAATAACATAGTCTCGATCTCGTTACTTTCTTCTGTCTCCGGGGAACTGTGACAATGTCACAAGGTTCGGCACTAGTTGTGTCAACGAGTGAGAAGTGTGACAAAAGATCGTAAAGCGAGGCGGAATTCATTGATGTCCGTGTGTCACGCGATGCTACCTCCACCACTAGAGAGCACGTGCACTGTGCGCATGTCTCCGCGCAGGTGAATGCATGCGAGTGCGTGAAGCGTGATGGTCCGGTCAGCAAATGCATGTGAATGCGTGAACTGTGATCTACATGAGCTGCAAATCAATGAGGGGGAGTGAACTGTGCTCTCACCTGCAGACAACGAGAAATCACGAGAGGACGAGATAACAAGGGAGATAAATAACATCATAAACTCAGTTTCACACAAGACCAATGTGTTCAACACAACGCTTGTTCTCTCTTTGTTCCTGGTTGCCCTCATTACTTTAGATAAAAGAACCTCAAATAGAAAGAAAAGCACAAAACCCAACGATCAAGCCCTTCGCCCTCGGCACACCTCCTACGTCGTCACCTCTTCATTGACCTCTGAACCCTTTTCCTCCCTAATCCCCGCGTCCCCACCCCTCCACAGTGCGTATCCACCTGTTGGTTCAGAAAGACCAGCGTGAGAAGGGAACTGGAAGCCGAGGCAAGTTCTGTAATGATGCAGGTGTGGTAGTTCAACACCAGTCAAGTCAGGCTCAGGAAATCAGTTTAGTAAACCCCCGAGGTGCGTGCCCCTACCCCCCCATAATGAGGTCGTCTGCTCAGTGTTTGCTGTACAGCCTCTGATGGCGGTCGTTTTCTGTCAATGTGTTCGTTAAAAATACTTTGCAAGCAATCCCTAGCCAAACAACAAAAGAAAGAGGAAGTGGACAAGTTCAAACAAAGTTGTAAGAATCGAAACAGGACAGAAGGAAATTGAGGTGCAAAGATCAAAAGAAAGAATTGAGCAATAAAAAAAAGAAGAAAAGAAGAATGCACAATCGAATTAGTAAGAAAAAATAATTATCATTGTAATGTTCAACGAAGTACTATCATCTTGCGATTGAAACAGCTACCAGCTTACATACAGCATCTGTCTTATTTCTAGGAGCAACTACAGTATGGTGATTCCTACAGACACTCACACACACAAAGACAGAAACTAATTAGCCAAGATTACATTTCTAAGCATGGTGCAGCCCTACAGAAATCGGTCAGGTAAACAGTGGCATTGTTACTTGATGTCACGCTGTCATGTCACGTGATCAGTTACAGTATTTTCACGGGTGAGACCTCTGTCACCCAGTCCGTGGCTACACTGGATGATATATGATACATTCCATGTTCATTGACTGATTCCTTCCTTTGTCTTCGTCCCTCCCCACGACGTGCGTCATTGTCATGTCTTCCTTGTGACTGTCTTCTCCTGTCTTTCTCTTTGAACTGCTAACTGTTCTTGCTAGTGGTGTTGCTTCTCTCCTCTCCATGGTGGATTCTCTTAGTGTGCATCGTACGAAAGGACACCTCTAGCTTTTTTCATTTTATTTTTTTTTTTTATTTGCTACTCCTAATAAGTGTTGTAACACCTCTGCCGGTGAGGCTGTCTTTTGTGAGTACCTGAAGGTATCACCTGTAAGAAGTTTTGGTGAGTCCATAAATACATCGCTTCTCCAGATAATACCCTTAGGAAAGAGAGGCTGCTTTATTGTAAGGTGTTGTCCTTCCAATGACTATCTTTAGACAGACAGACGTTTGGGGTAGACATTAAGATATCGCCTCTCTAAACACCACTATTTTTTTATTTTTCTAAGGTGCATGAACATCCATCATCCAATGACTATTTTTAAACACTTAAGACATATTGGGAGAGACATTAAGATATCACCTCTCCAGTCATTTTATTTAATAACACCGCTGTGTGAAGACCTTGTCAAAACCTGTCTTTAAGCAAGGCTGTCTTTATCTAATTATTGTGTGCATGATGGGATCCTCCGTTAACTACCGATCACTATACCTGCGTATCGATTCAGCACGGTTCCAGAAGATGAACCTGCATGGTCTTTCTACAGATGAAGCAAGTCCATTGTGCCATTCACTGTGTCTACAGTCTTAAGATGTCTCAGTAAGTCTCTAGTCTCAAGAGAAAAGCATGTTTGGTCAGCTCTCGTCTTGTGTACAAACGCTAGGTGGTCGTCCCTACCTGGTGATCCTCCACGCCTGGCTTGCTTTCCAAGTGAAAGGGGGACGCCGTGGTCGTGTGGTTCCAGCCAGACAGCCTGGGGTCAGTGACATGTCAAGAGTTTTGTCTACATGGCCGGGTACACAGAGCAGTGGAAGACCAATCAATGTGTATGTAGCGGTGACTACCTGCACTGCGCTAAATCCAATTCCGTTGCCATGGCAGCGTCGTGGATTTATGGTGCGCGCATCATTACCCCGAACAGCGAGTGAGAGAGAGAGAAAGGGATAATTTCCTTCTGTAAAGCTGTCACTGGGTTGATGTTGCTGTCATGTTGTTTACCCTGTCCACCTAATGAAGGATTGTGTTTTTGTCTTGCTCCTGATGGATGTGACCAGGTGTCGCAACGTGTAACGTCTGTCACCATTACAGATAGGAATCGTTGTCCTGGGTTCAGGTCTCGTCTAGGGCATATTATTTCGTTGTATATAACATTTGTTTATAGGGGTTGGCTGCTTAACCGTTGAATACTGGACACCAATCCCCCTGCCACCTCATATTGTTGTTAAGCATCTCTCTTATTTTCGTGTTGCTTGCTGTCACTCACTCAGATATTGCATATGTATGGTGTAGGCATATCTATAGCGATATGTATAGTATTGTAGTTTGTAGGTTTTTATATAAAAATAAAAGCTAAATACCACAAAATAACATATGCTTCCATAAATATTTGAAGCATGAATAATGTACTACGATAACATTTATCATCATCATTATCATCGTCTCCACTTGTTATCTGTTCATTTTGACTGACGGCGGAGCTGAACTTGGACAATCCTGCCAAGCAAACATTTTCTCACTTTATGACCTGTCAGCTATTTTCTACCTTGCTCACCTTGCGATACCTGGTGTAGCAGGGGGGGTAGGTGTGCGTCACAATGTTTCTCCTTCTCCCACTCACTAGTGGCGGCTGGTGTCTACCTGTATATCAATGTCTGAGAACTGTGGATAGCAATCATTAGCCACTGAGGTGTTCCACATTCTGCTAGCCTTCGTTAATAATAAAAATATGTTGCAGGTACAATTCTTATTAACGCACAGCTGCACGACACAGTGAGCTCTTGACAGATGAATGGCTGGCAGGCTGCTGCCTTCCCACAAGCCCCTGTGTCCGACAGGAAGTGGAGCTAATGGCAGTTATCCATCATGGTGTGGGCAAAGGTCTGCAGGGTTCGAGGTCGAACCCCGTTTTTACTTTTTACAACCGTTGAATACGCCAACGATTCCAAGCAGATTGTGTCTTTTGTAATTGTTTGAAGAGATAATCAACGGGGGTTGATTAGAAATTGATCTTTTCTTCTTTCATCCTTCACTCCATGCAGCCACGCGGCTAATGCTCGTGTTCTCTCTCACTTCTCACGAGTTGCCGTCTTTCTGTGTGTTTATGTTTCCACTCGCTCAATGCAAAATTGATTTGACCACAAACTCCATCAAACTTCTGCTAACAGCTACATCCACAGCTTGTGTTACTCAATCACACAATACATTCTCGGCTAACAACTACATCAAAAGATTTTAAAAAACAAAATGTCGTTAAATGTCTCACTACTGTATCCATTACAATATTTTTTATCATGTTAACAATGTTTCAGGCTTACGGGGTTTTTTTTCTCACTTTAAAAGAAAATTCTCGTGTTCCTTGTTCCCCTTTACTCTAGTTCTTCCGGACTCCTACCCGTCCCCACAGCCTCCCACCCTCTCGTATTCAAATATTTTGGCAACTTGCCATGGCAGACCTGCAGCACCAAGTAAATCTTTCTACCTTCTTTACCCTTCTCTCTCTCTAACGCCCCTTGTGTACAGTGGACTGAGCCATTCATGGGGGCCCGTCTGTCGGAGGTGAGAAAAGTGTCGGGAGGGTCACACTACGGCAATCTGTCCACATTCACACGAGTGGCAATCTTTGGCCAACTTCATGTCATCCACAGACACAGCAACCTCACACTCGGTGACATGGTAGTCTCATGACAAGCTCATCCCATTTGCAGACACACAGTCACCTCACATTCGGTGACATGACAATCTCATGTTATTCAGACACAACAACCTCACATTCGGTGACATGGTAGTCTCATGACAATCTCATGACAATCTCATGCCATTCACAGACATGGCAAACTTATGTCCAACTCGTGCTAGTCACAGACAAGTTCATGCCATTCACTGACATGACATTCTCATACCCTTTACTGACATGTCACTCCTACGGAAGGCCAAAGGCAGTGTGTTCACACCTTTGAGTGAGCAGCGCCTCTCATTGACAGCTCTTTCATCAGAACCTGGCTTTGTTGTGTTTATTTTCTCAGTCCCCGCCTAGTTCCTACAGCATTTGTAAGTTTCTAGTATATTATATCCAAACAAATGGCTTTATGTGTGAACAAGCTGACACATGCTGCTGACAACGGCCTCACACAAAAGGTGTTGCCGCTATTGTGTGTGTATTCAGGTGAGCCTAGTGCTGGCGGCACGGTTCAAAAGAGAAACTTTCATGTAGGTGAGAGACGATCGTCTTGTCGTCGTCCCCACTTCAATGTCTGACTTTGAAAGAAGAGAATAAACTATCCAACTATTAACCACACTCTCGCTCCTCGCTCATTATTTTTCTGAATAATTGATGGCTTGCCTACAATGTCTGTATACAGTGAATTCCAACTGAGCCTTAGTCACAGAGGAACCACAGAATGGTGTGGCTGGAATAATGATGGAGAGAATGATCCTCCAGTGATCCTCAAAGGTTTCTCACGCCAGCACCGGAACTTAGTGGCAGACGTGGCCTGAGGAATACGGAGGATACATTGGTGTTTGTTTTGAAGATTGCCAACAGGTGTTACTGACTTCAAAGACTGTTGTCTTGTGAGCCGCTGTTGACGGCTGTCACTCAAGGTGTAACAACAACAACAACGGAGGGTCGTGAGATAGTCGCCGCTACCAGACATCTACATTCTCTCTTTGATTGCTCTTCGTCACAAGGACGGGGTAGGTGGGTAGGTGGGCGGGTGGCTTTTGGCAGGGACTATGGGTATAGAGATCGGGGAATACAGTTATTTTCTGGGACTAAAGCAGGTGTTCATTATGTTTAACTCCATTCCCAAGCCGGTCTGAACAAGAACTAGCAATTCTTTGTTTTGTTTTGTCTTTTGGAAACCGCAACACCAGTAATCTTGTTCTTTGATCCACAATCAAAATGTCCTTCCCCTTCCTGTAATGACACTTTGCGCACCTGGACAGGTAAGGCCGTTATTACAGACTCTTGTTTAAAACACTTTTTTAGTTTAAATACTATACTTTGTTCATTTCTGCCCGCTAGAGTTATTATTATAAATTATTCTTATTTCAATTATGATACATTCTCTTTTAGTTAATAACTTTTAATACATCACTGATAGACGTTTATAAGTAGAGTGGTTCATACATATTGAAAGTACACTTTCTTCTAATTGTTTGTGTTATAAGATGAATTTTCTGTGTCATGAATATCGAAACATAACCATAATGGTGTTGCTGGTACTCTAAAACAAAGCTAAGCTCAGGTTTCATTGTGTGCCTTTCTTCGTTTTTCATATTTGTGACAACTCAGCTGAGTTTCCAACACTATTGCATTGAATTTTGAGTGAACTAGGAGACTGAAGATGCGGCTCTATGCTCCACGAGGAGTAACAAGGACTAAACTAAACTAGAAGATGAAGACATTTCTGGTGCCGTCCTCTCAGAGTTAAACTGTCAACAGTCAGCTCTGCCTGACCTGTGACCCCGATGTGCCGGAATGGCAACTGTAGTGCCCGGAGCCACTCTGTCGATTTTGATTAGAATGAGTGCTAATAAGCAGAGCTCTTCAAGTGGAAAAAAAAGAAGAATGCCTGAGGGAGAAGAAAGCCCGAGCTTTCCCTCCCTTCAGCGTTATTCACAAAGAAATCTACCCTGCACCCGTTACTCGGCGGGTACTTGTCTGGAGAAGAATGAAGCTCTTCTTGCGGCGCACATACCTGTGAAGTTAAAAAGTCTGAACTAGTAATTAGGTTGCCCTCGTCCAAGGCAAGGTAATGGAAGCTTCCAGAATATTTAGACGAAACGCTGGGTGGAAAAGGTGGTCAAGTGTCTGAACAATGAGCCTGACACTGAAAAACACAGGAAGTTCCGGTATGGAAACAACAGAGAAAAACAACAGCCGGATTCATAAGAAGATTGGAGGAGGTCAACTGCAGGTCATAAAATACTCTAAACTTTAGAAAATAACCTACTGTGTCTCAGACACAACAAACAATGTTTCCCGGCAGTCTCTACGGCACTTAGCCCCCTAGACCTTTACCCTATGCCCTCATCTTTCTAAAAATAATAAAATGAAAGCTTTACCGCAAGATAGAACGCACTTTGTTCTGTAAAAATAACAAAGAAACAAATACGACACTGAAGCATGCTCGTATGACACACACATACACATTCACATACACATACACATGAAGACACAAGCATAAAACCGTTTTCTCCCCTTCCTCAGAGCTCTGTGAAGTGGAATGATGTGCGACTTTTCCAGATGAGCAGCACTCACTACCCGGTGTGGGGAAAGTGGTATTTAATGTAGGTCAATGAGTCAACTAGTGAGCCGCTAATGGAAGCCACAAACAAGTATTCACAGCGGACTGTAAACAAAGTTATAAGTCACAAAGTCTTCAGCCACCCGAGAGAGAACGACCTTGTTCTAAAAATACTCAGTACCCGTACGAATTTCAAGATGATTTCAAGATGAGTACCAGTGTATATTGTACCCACAAGAAATATTTGAATAATAAAGTTTCAGTGAAAGCAGGGTAAGTAGGTGTGCACACAGTAGTTACTTATCCGCTCATCTACTGTTACTGTTCATCCTCATCAAGTCAGACCGCAGCCCTCCACTGGGGGGTTTGTGATATACTGAAAGCCATATACAGTGGTGTACATTATCTGCTACATAGAATGCAGATTGTATTCATAAAAAAAATGTTGAATTATCAACTTTAACTTGTTTTATTGTCTGTTTGTATTGTCACACAGATATATTATTTTACATTGATAATTACGGTCGGTAGTGTACATTTCTGTAATACTAATAGTCGTAGTATTGCAATATTGAAAATATTGATATTCCCAAGTGTATATTTAACCATATTACTCCGAAAAAGAAGAGAACAATTCTAGGCCGCCATGTAGACATGTTGACAGTCATAGTCCCAAGTGTGAACAGGCCATCAGCCACTGAGGCAGGACTTCCACCATCACGCGGACAGACAGTTTCTCTCTCTCTCTGATTGATGATTCACTACCAAAAGTTAACCTATGGTGCACACAGTGCTTTGGAAAATTGCAGAAGCACAGAAGTCACACCAAGACATCATCTGTGCTTAATTACACAAACAGCAATGTTCAGGTTTGATGCCGACATTACTACAATGCTCTCGCCATTCCCTCGGACACCCAACACCTGTACAGGGGGCATCGCGGGGTCGGTCCTCCACTGACAATTCCACGACTGCCTCATAAATAAAATGTAGGAGGACTTTACGAGGATACAAAGTGGAGGGCTTGTAGTTTATGTATTGTAATTATTTCACGAACATTTCTGTATTCCAGCAGGGTCACGAACTCCAGAATCTGGTTTCTTGCAGCCCCAGTAACACCACGAGTTAACGAGAAACTGCATCACACTTTAGTCATTTATGGTGAGGTTGTATTTACCACACAGGTTGTCCTCGTAGTCATGCTTGTGTTTGGAATGTAGGTTTTGTTCTGGCAGTCAGCCCTGGCCTGATAGTTGCAGGATTCTAGCCTCACCTCTCACCCCAGGCCATTAGTGTGGCGCGATGATTGTCAACAGGACGGAATGCAGTCCAGACACCTGCGTTCATTAGCTCCACAGACATTGAGAGAAGAATGTTTGGCATCTGTTGATGCTCACCAAAACCTATTTGAGCATAGTCCAAGCTATTGGCATCGAGTGGCATCTATGGGCATGTAATAGAACCTATTGGCACCTGCAGACTACTGGCCAAGAGGAAGTCTATCACGAGTTTCACCCGCGAGTTTCTGGCAACATCACACAAGAGCAGGTTGGGAGGGTTTGTGAGTTCGCCCCAAAGATGTCAGCGCTGATTGACACGCACGAATGACGAATCTCTCGCCTGACAACATGCTGGCTCAGCACAACAACTTTATTGTACCCGCCGACCGTGTCTGGCATGCCGCGAGCACCCGTTTCACTCCGCCACCAGACACAACACACCGTACCCGTGTGTTCAGGTCGGGTATCGCCCCTACTTGATGAAAGCCTACCTAAGCCTCGCTTTAAAGCAATGCAAAAGACTTGTTTTCGCGGGGCTTAATCTCCCTACCCGTCCACCCCACCACCACCGCCACTTCATGCATCATCGCTAATCGATGGAAGCACGGATGCAGACGACAATGTCCGGTTTTTCCTGGGTTTCAGTGAAAGTAAACAGCGGTCGGCGACTGACGGCTCTGATGGATCCACCAATTAATCTGCCTGCACGTTCTGCGCATGCGTGAAGGTGGCCGGGGAAGGAGGAAGTCATTGATCTCCCCTCACCGGCAAACGGGAGGATTCCGCCAGCGGAAGGCGGCCCGACAGGAGAGATAAGTTCAAAGGAATGAAGGAAGTGATTGAGGAAGCATCAAAATGAACATCATGCAAGGGTGCGAAATATCAAAGTTCAAAGCAAACACATCCACAGTGCTTCTTCGGTATTTGTGTTGTTTTGTTTTGTTTTGTTGTGTTGTGTTTCGTTTCGTTTCGTTTCGTTTTGTTTATTCCGTTGAGTAACTGAACAAAAGTGTGACAAAGTCTGATGATTGTTATTGATCAAGAGTGTTGCTGCTTTATACACAATCACATTTAGAAATACAAGGAAAACACACCGTCCGTATTCTATCTTGATGAGAAAGCTAATGAACTTACTTTTCATCATGTGCTCACAGAGAGAGAAAGAAAGAGAGATGTCTTGTGACCTCGCTCACGTGACTGTGATCAACTAAGCGAGACCATTTCCTGTGGCCAATGAGCCGCTGAATGCAGAATTGAAATCGCGGATTGTGAACACAGGTGTACAAAAGGGTCGAGGGCGACGATATCAAAAGAAATAACAAGAATGTCAGGAAGCAAGCGGAAGTCAGACAGAGTTCACTAAGTCCAACGTGTTACGACAGGCGGCGCTGCTACACACACATGAAGGGCAGTGAACCATAGCAGGCGTGTAGACACGTGTATCTGTGTGGGTGTACACATCCGTATGTATGTAGGTAGGCGTGTCTTTTCTACATCCCCACCACCCTCCAACAAATGACGAAGACTAACAGGACACTTTTCACAACGCTTTAAAACTACTCTGTGCGAAAGACACGAGTTTTTCCAGCCTCAAATATTTGTAGAAAAAAAAAAAACCCTCGGGTACTGACTTTGCTGGAAAAAGAATCTACTTTTTTTAAACCTCTAATATTCATTTTGGTAAAAACTGTGTCGTCTGAACACTTGTTCCACTTATTGATTACAACTACCTGTAACCACCACCACAAGCCACCCTTACTGTAGGTAGGTACCCGCTAGTTTCACTGTTGTACCCGCCTGTCTGTCCACAAGTATTGGAGCAATGGCTGGAAGGGTGGAGTGAATGGAGCAAAACAAAGATCAGCCGATTCTGTGTTTTGTTTGAAGCTAGATGTTGGTTTTTACTGCAGACGGACTGAGGTTTTGTCTCAAGGGTGGTAATACCCGTGTACGGGTTGTTTACAAGACTCGCCGATGCTTCTGGGGTTTCTTTGTGTGAGCAAAGGCAGAGAAAGTGTGGATGGAGGGCCAGCGGAAATGTAGAACAAGTGCAGGCATTGTGGCGGTCTGGGTGATAACAACGCACTTTGGTTGCTTAGCACACATCAACAACAACATTCAGCTGTCTGACATCAGATGTGAAACTGACTGGTGTTTTGATAATTGCAGTGTTGAGTACCCATCACCATGTATGAATAACCAAGCCATTCGTTTGCGTGCGTGTCCTGGATAGCATACATCGGTTTGCAGGCTTGAAGGACAGAAAACTCTAATAAACTGAATGCCGGCGGGAGGTGAAAGGGGTAGATAGGGGTGTACTGGGTGAACTGATGACTGGGTGGATCTATCAATCTACAGATAAGTTATATGGACGAACTAGTCCACGTCTGTTGACGACTGTTGCATCCAAAACGATCAGACAGATGATGTGAAAGACGTAGGTGTTGCTGACACTAGCAAGAATAATAATAATACAATAATAATACAAGCTTGAGAAGCCACAACACCTGACATCTTTTGTTGCTTCACGTTGGAGTCGATATGAAGTCAAGGACAGGCCCTCGTGTATTTTCTACTTCTGCGCGCCAGAGCGTGAAGCAAGAAGTTCAGGGTTCATTCACAGGACTGGTCACAGAGCCGGCCAGCAAACCAACAAGAAGTTTTACCTACCTCTAGTCACGCCGGGTACGGGAAACGAACACTGTGTAAAAATCTTCCTCTACAGTTGTGACACCTGCTTCTAAACATGCAAAAACTACAGCGATCTGTACTCACCTGGGAGCTGAGACACTTGTCGGCATGGTTAAAGGCAGCAGGTCCGCTCCTCTACCTGCGGCTCAGGAATGTCAACAGGCGACGTGAGCAGTTAAGGGGGTCTCATTGTTATTCGCCAGCTAACGCTCGGGTACAGGCAGGTGGGAGGTGTCTCGTGCACCCGGTTTGCCCGGCACCGTTGGCCTTTTGTGGTGTCCGCTTGTCGGGTACCTGACAGAGTGCGGCCAGACTGGGGTGGGCTGCCCCTCCGTCACGCTGCTTGCTACACGGGTGGGATTTGTATGGCAGTGCCAGAGTTTGATCTCGGGTGCTCGAGTAGACAGTAGACAGTGGACAGTGGACAGTAGGTAGTAGACCGTACACAGTGAACAGTAGATAGTAGATATTATGCAGTAGACAGTAGACAGTGGACCAGAAGCGAGAACGAGGTCGGGTCTCAGGTCGGCGCCGGGTGCAAGGAGTCGAGGACCTTGTGTGTAGCGGCATCCTATGTTGATGTTTGGAGGTGTCTGGTGTTGGTGTCTAAGTCTTGTTTTTATAAATGGATATATATTTGTTTCAGTATAGTAATGTCTTATGTCTGCATGTCGGGATGTTACTGTGTACTGTGGTGTAACTGTTTGCGTGTAGGTACAAATGTTGACAGCGTATTCTTGCACCGGTAACCCTCGCGGTGTTGGCACCTGTCTGCTGTTATGTTATCATACCTGAACACACTGTGAGCCTTCTCTGACTAACATGGTGTTATAATGCAGGTCTCTGTACACAAGCGAGTGCATGTCAATGTTAAGAACTGTGCATGGACACAAAAAGCAAAAATATTTGTTATTCGCGCGCGTAAATACATTTGTCACACGGAGACGAACTTTTGTATGCTTAAGGCGGCCTTGGTTATGTATATAAACACATGTTTTACAGGTAAAAAAAAACACGTTATCAAGCATAAACAGTTTCCTGTTTATTTGTGATACGTATAGCGCACTTGCATAATGAACACACCAAAGTGTACGATGAACCACCTCCACGTCCTCACCTCCTCCCCCTTCTCTCTCTCTCTCGTGTCTAATGTCTAACGGACCTTCAACGACACTTGCTATACCACTTCAGTCTTCCCCACATCGTCAAGCGAATCCAACTCGGCTGTCACATGACGCGTGACGTAATAGCCAGGCAAGTAACGGACGAACGGCAGGTAACAAGAGGTAATACCTGTCTCTCTCTCTCTCTTTGCTTTGACCTCACCTGTCAGTTGACGACAGCGGCACGAGCCCCCTTCACGTGACGTCATGAGCCAACACTATTAACCGCCCGCAAAGTGATCTCGACTGGAAATAGTCGAGAGGAATATTAACTCATATCGAAGTATTTGTAAAGTAAAGACGGCTATAAACAACAAAATGTAACGCTGTAAAACTATCCATAGTGACACAGTAAAGCACTCTAATAATTATGAGCAAGGAAATTCGAACAGTAGAAAAAAGCACTCTGTGGGGCAGAAAATACCACCGTGGTAAACTGAGCAGTAAAAAGATCTGATACTAGAAGACATAAAACATCTAAAAAGTCAACTTTATTGTTGGCGATGAAATAGAGGAAAGTCGATACCCGACAGCTTACAGCCTTGGAGCTCTAACGCGGAGGTGTGCAGTTCGATACTCGTGAGGGGCAGCTAGCCTCCCCCTAGTCGACTCAGCTATCGGACACCCACTATAGAGGGTGGGGGACAGGTAAAGCAGCGGGAAAAGATGGGCGTGGCCCTGATCTGAACTTCCATGACAATTAGAAGGACGAGTTGTACGAAGTGGACAAGCTTGTGTAGGAAGCTTGCTAATGGCAAAAACAACAAAATCATTGGCCAGAATCGCTTTCAAGTCACCTGTCGTTCTTTCTCTCAACCTTTGAGGTCTCGGGCATGCAGCAGTTTCGGTCAATTGTTCCTCTCTCTCTCTTTTCTCTTTCTCTGTCTTCTTTTTCTTGCTTTGCTGCATTATTTTCTCACCACACACACGCCATGCTTGTTTGCGTTGCTGTGAGACATATCAGTACAGTAGAGTCTGCTTTCTTGGGTTGTTTGTGATGTATTCTTATCCTAGTCAGGTAGCTTTCTGGTGTTGTTTGACACAAACACCACCATCAACAACATTTGGCTTTCTTGTTGTGGCTTGCAACATGCTTTATTATGAGCGGCGTGCTTTCTTCTCGGAAAAATTAAAAAGTTTGAAGCTTTTCGTGTTTTCTAGCTCCTGTTAACATTTGATAACCTATTATTATGCTTTGAATAGGTTCTTTTTTGTTATTTGTAGATCTTTCGTTACTGAACACATAAACTGAGCAGACACATGAACAATAATTCAGAGCCTTAGGGTAATAAATTTTCATGGTTCTTGTTTCGTTTGTTTTTGAGAGTTTTTTGCGAGCTGTACACTGTTTTGCGGAGTTGGGAATTATGTCGGAGGGCATGTGACAAAAGATCCATTTCCTGGCTCTTAGAGGTCGTGACAGGAGCAGTGTGGATGTGAATTGCTCCATTGTATTTGGCAGTCAAAGCACAATCAAGTCATCAATCCAACACCGAGATGTTGATCTCTGGGAGGCCAGAGTGTGAGCTGACTGCTTCTGGCGCCGACGTGCGAGAGATGAAGAGAGCGTGGGCAAGATAGAGAGACAACACCAGGAAAACACTGAGAACGAAGGTAAAATGCAGGGAAGTGTGGATGGCAAACGATGTTACTAAACCTCACCTAATATTTAAAACATAGAGAGGAAAAAAGCAGGGAGCAAAATTAAAAACAAATGTGGGGGATCTGAAACGTGGGCAGCCCTATCCGCAGGTTGACTCAGGTGAGAATCCTGACATGGCCAATGGATTTAGTTTTGAACCAGAAGTTGCTTCGTTTCTGATAAATACCATCTGTCCAGCACTTTGCGCCTGTTTTAATTACAGGACCCGCTACACTCACGGACCGTTATCGTCTGGTGTAAGTCAAGGCAAGCATTGTGTCTCCCTAGTCACAAAGTCATGTCCAGACTCCGTGGATGTTGCTTTGCCCTGGGGCCACAGTTAGGAATTCCCTTTAATAAAGTAACACAAGTAACACGAAGTAATATCCGCGGGGTCTGGACACAGAGTTGTAACTTCAAGACAAAAAAGTTTTCAGTATTTTCCCATTTTGCCCTCAGGTTATTACTTACATACTCTTCGTGAATACCGGGAAGGGGAGGACGATTACTGTAGTACACAAAGTGCCCCGGTACCATTCTAACAGACTGTTGTCCTCTATTCTTCAGGAGTGAATGTTCGCCCACTTTTATTGCGATCACATGCTTCAGTGAAGACAGACAAGTCGAGGAGGGCTTTACTACTTCAGCAAGGACATCTCGCCAAGAGGTAGAACAATTTGCCCGACATCTGAACCCAGAGGACCCTGTCCTGTCTTGGCTACAAATGCCTGACTGTTGTACTCCTGTACAGTTAATTAATACACACGGAGACAGATGAGCTGACAAAGTGATTTCTGTCCTCCATAACCCAAGCCGCAATTCGAACTCACGCTTTTAAAAGACAAGGACACGGTGCTGACGTAGCCTCGTTACAGCGAGGGCACAGGCTGAAATGGTAGACTAGTGGATGAACAGATTCAGTGGAGTATGACAAAGCCTCCATGCATGCAGGAAACACGGCCTTCTGACCATCAACACTTTAAAGTCACGAGCCTTTGTCCTGGTGTGGACTCTTTATTCTTTACTGTTCCGTGAACTTTGAAGGCCGTGAGTGGTGTTCAGCCAGCGTGACGGCTGTAGCTGCTGCCTTCAGACATAATTATTTCTTTAAGGCGGCGCGAGTTGTTTTGTTGTTTGTTTGTTTGTCTTTTGTTTGTTTGTTTGTTTGTCTTTTGTTTGTTTGTTTGTTTGATGATTTTTACTTTTTTGTGACATAATTCTTGTAAGGTCAAATTGTATTAATCTGTTTATCGTTTCTCTATATTTTGCTCGAAATTAAGAAAGACGAAAGATACTACCATTTTCGCAACTGCTTGTGAAAAAAGGGGAAATAATTTTGAAAAAAAGGAGGATGTGATTTTCAAAACACAATGACCAAAATGTCAAAGTGAGATTGTGTGAATATTAATTCTAAAACCGAGTTCTTTTTTGTTTGTTTGTTTGTTTGTTTGTTTGTTTGTTTGTTTGTTTGGCTCTGCACATGTGCGGATGTGACGTCAGTCTGCGCTATGCCTGTCGGTCAAAGCTTGTTTCTACTAGTTTGGCGAGAGACACGTGTGCAGCTGCAAGAGCTCTTACAGAGGATGATTTTCAGGGTAGTTTTTAAATGTCTGTAAATGTCACGAAATAGCGACAAAGAATTCTTTAGGATGGTAATCAGATTATTTGTCTTCAACGTCGTCAAAAGTTGGTAGCAATGAGTTATAACGAAGACATTACGAGGTCCTCTGGATAGTTAGACGACTGTAATCACGGTTTGACACAAGACATCTTTCATTTTTTTAAACCTTTGAGTACTTGAGTGTTCTGCTGCATTCAGTGATGAGCGTGAACCAGGGATGAGTGGAGCACAAATAAACAGACGAACAAAGCTCTACCCAACTTGAATCTCCATAATCACTTCTATCTGACATTCCGTTTGGCATCTGAAAGATGTTTCTCCGGAAGCTGTTAAAGTGAGGGAGATAATAGAAGGGGAAAACACGAGCATCTGATTTTCATATACAGCGGCTGTACAGTATGGATTGTCTCCTCATAATGCGTCTCATTGTCCCAGGCGGCGCTTCGATCTGTGTGCGGCTCGCAAGTGGTTTATTGACGACAAACGAGGATTTAACAGGCTGGGAATAGCTGCCATGAGGACATGTCTATTATTGTGCTGCCCACCTTGATTGATTCCCCTTCAATGATCTTAGGGAGACGGTCCCAGTGCGCATGCGTCGAAAGACGAGTATGAATAATAGCGGATGTTGCGGCATCAACAACAGCCTGTGGGACTCGATGATAGAGAAGTCAGATTACAGGGAAATAGGACTGAGAAACACTCGGTCGTGGAAACAGATAGATGTTTTCTTCTGAGCGTGTGCGTGCCTGCGTGATGACAACTCTTTTATTCAGATAATTTGGCAAAATGGATAGTTAATGGGATCCAGTCGAACTCATGTAACCTATCGAGGCCCGATACTTCAGGAATGTTTTTCAATCGTGTCCAAAAAAAAAATAAACATAATTCAATGTTTATTGTAGATAAGGATTTGATATATCTGAGTGAGTGGAATCTGTTTGTGTGTGTGAGTGAGTGAGAGAGAGAGAGAGAGAGAGAGATCATGCATTCTTTCATTTAGAAACCGCTACGTGAGAATTAAGTTTATTTCAGTAAACTACAAAACTATAACGATGTATCTCAACAAGTCATCAGATCAGAAAAGAACGTTTTTACCATAGGGCGGTCATGGGTCAAATTATCAATAAAAGGCAAATTTAAGAAAAGAAACATCACTTATGTAAAGGACTAATGCTGCTTTCTTTCCTGCAAACCTGCCTGTGTGCACCCAGCTTGCCAAGACTTCATTGTCTGACTGTTGGCCGTCAGTCCAGCTTAGACCTTACACCTTTGATACAATGGCAACAATGACAAGCCATTGCCATGTTCATCTTTGACCTTTAGTAAAGACAAAGACATCTGTCTTGCTGATTTCTGGAAAATGCAGAGATGTGACATTCATCTTTCTAAATAATCCTTGTTTCTTCGACCTGAGATTGTTTGCATGGGAGGGTGAGGGAGGGCTCAGGTCGGACTTGACGTTAAGCTGAAAAACTTGGGCTTAACATCCAAACATCCCCGTCGGCTGGTGTGCATGAGAGGTCTTGAGTCACCTGCCTCAAGGGACAAGTCGACATTGCTAAGTTTGGTCTGGAGATTCCAGTGATTTATGAATTATTTTCAAGACCTCACATGCAAACCTGCCAAGATTTCCTAACAGCACATGTTAGAGACATCTGCCAGTAATGCGTCTTCAAGTCCCCAGAGTGTCTAAAGAGCTTTAATCGAATCACCAATGGTGGGCTCGAGCTAACAAGTCAATCACAGACTTTGTCTTGCACAGCTGGTAATGAAGTACAGGTTTGCTGCGATCGAATTCAGCAATGAATTGAATCAGTAAAATAAATGTGTTCAGGAAGCTCCAAGCAATATAAGTTAAAATAAAACATTACGCTCGCGAACCTGATGAACTATAGTTCAAAGTAAGACTTGACAAAATCTTGTTTTTAATGAGACAATTTTGCCCGAGGAACTTTGTACGAGTTTTTTTCCCTCTTACTCATTTTATTTATGAAGCCAAAGAGCATTGCAGGGAAAGAATTAATGAGGGACTGACTTTTTTAAATTAAACATGGACCGAGTGTTCTTAAAAGCTTTTAAATAATCAGCCAATAAATATTCATAACTGAGAATTTTTGACTAGGGGTGGAGTGGCTATCTCTGAAGACATGTTTGAACAGGGAATAAAGGGCCACGTCATGCCAACTTAACATTCGGAATGTAAACAAGAGCAGAAAATGAAGGGAGAGTGGGGGGAATATTCATTCAGTGAGGCTTATAGAGACGCTGATGTGGAACATTTGAAAGTTTCTGCTTGAAAGAGATCCGTCTGGTGTCTTTGTAGTGGGATTTGTCAACTTACACACACACGCACACACACGCACGCACTAGATTACACAGAGTTCTTGAACATTACTCCTAACAACCTTTCCCATAATGCTAGTCCTTTGTCACACCCTTCCTTTTGCCATATCATGTTACTCTCAGTTCTTGTTCTTCGGTTCCTCTTTGTGTTTTCTGTACAGGTAGTCCTCGACTTACGACGGGGATCCGTTCTTAACGTGGCGTCGTAAACCGAATTTCGACGTAAGTCGGATCATACGTTCATACAGTACTGTACCATAATAACAGTACAGTACTGCAAACACTTAGCCTATCCAAACACCTATCCTAATACAGTACCCTACATAATTATCAATAAACATAAGTACAGTAGTAACAGTACAATATTGTGCAGTACAGTACGCGTTGTTATCACTGTCGCTTTCATAGGAGCAGATCCTGTCACGTGTTCAAGGATGCGATCTTTATCCTTGATAATCGTAGCGACAGTCGAACAACTAAGTCCTAATGACCTGCCAATTTTTTTTTTGCTGTTTCCCCCTTCTACGATTGCCTTATGATATCCACTTTCATCTCCATGGTGATGGCCTTCCTTTTTCTATGATGCACTGACCTCGTAAGTCGGAATGAGCGTCGTAACCACGAAACGACGTAACTCGAGACCGTCGTAACCCGAGGACTACCTGTATTTGATTTTATTCTTCGTTTTGTACGGTTGTTTATTAATTTAAAGCTCTTATGTTATTTGTTTTCCTGTCCCTCGTATGCTGTCCATGTTTCCTTCTTGTTCTTAGGAGTGTGAGTATGCGCTATACAAATTTTGCATTTATTATTATTATTAACTGACTGAAAACATCTGTGACATATTGTCTGAGAAATTATACGTAGTTTGCGTCTCCGCTGTCCTCGATTGCTCTTTGTCTCCCATACACCAAAGCATGCTCGCACAGATGGAATCAGTTTGTGAGTATAAAGCCTGACTGACTGACTTATCAAGGGAATGAGTGAATAAGTTAGTAAATGAATGATCTTTATACAAAACACAAACAACGACGTTATTTCAGGAAAATGTTTTGCCCGAAAGTGGAGTTCCGCTATTGCTTCTTCTAGCAGCGACACAAGCTACAGGCCTGGACGATGATCGATGACAACGTCCTGACCATCTCTAACATCTGCACCACGGCAAAGAAAAGATAATCAGAACACCAGATGATCGCTTCTGTGAACAGGTGTGTCAATCATATTGCGCCTTTTGTGGTTGCAAATCACACAGTGACACGAAGAACGCGGTCCTTGCACGCGATGCCCTGAACACACGTCGCCTGTCTGAACGTCTTATCGACGGTACCCAGCAATGGCTGGTAAACAATAGCAATGACTGCTAAGTGGGGTACCGGTAACAACTTACTGCCTTCACCACACTCGCTGCGGGCGACAATTTGCAAGCCGGATGCACCCGGGGTATTGGTGGAAGGAGAGAAAACAGAAGTTGTGGAGTAATGAATGTAAAGACTATAGCGGGCAGTACTTGCTTGTAGACCTGCCTTGGTTCTGGTCCACAAGCCATCAGCTGACACTTTTCACAGCAAGTGCGGTAGTAGTTGTAAACAATATTTGTTCCATCGTATTCGCTCTTCAGAGCGAGATCTCTCGCAATATATATCAAATAATTATAATAGAATCTCAAGAGCTGAAATATTTGTTAATACCTTAATCACCTTTAAACTTGAAGAAAAGATCGCAATGAATATCACGATGAATGACTGTGTGCTTCGGCATGCCAATTAGGATTTTTTTTTTTTAAGTTAACATTGCACTGCACATATCCACTAGACCTACCCCACAGAGAAACAATGGTTGCCGTGGCCTAGAAAACTTTGTCACAGACTACTTGACGAAGCAAATATTCTCAGAAATATAGAAAAAAAACAATCTTTTGTCTTCAAGGAATGTTTCTTAAAACAAAAACAAATGAATGGATTAAAGATGAGACATTTGTTATAAAGTAATGAAATATTAAAAAGCAGCCTGTATTTTTAACCTCTGAAATATTAACATTCAACAATAACATTATCAAGGTTAACGTTTCAATCGTTACCACGAAAAGTAATGGCAACACTGAAGTCACAATAAGAAAAGGTAAGAAATTAGTTAGAGAGATATTAGAAAGAATAAGATCTGAGAAACAATGAAGCCATAGAACAAAGAAATACTGAAAAAGGAGATAGCAAGTAGCAATCATGAAAATGTAAGAAAATGTGAAAAAAGATATATATAATATATGTTACTTTTCTCTCAAGATTGCTCTCTATCTCTCTTTCTCTGTGAACTGGAAGAAAAAAAGTTTTTAAAAGATATACCAACAAATTAGTATTTAAGAACATAATGTATCAGTAAACTCTTACTTTTTCTTTCTTTTCTCCGTCTCTCGGGATGAAAGTTCGTTAAGTGGTGACGGCATGGTCTCTTCCCTCTGTGTACCCTCCTTCGTTCGAAGCATTGTTACAGATATTGTTTAGTGACTGACCTCAAAGACAGGTTGTCAGCTGCTGATGGGGATCATTTCTGTGTTATTGGCAAAAAAAGACTAACTGATTGTTGGTTTTTCCTAAAGTTCGTAGAGTTATCCGCTGAATCACTTCAAAGATGACCAAACAAAAGCAGAGAGTAGCTAAGATGAAATCAAGAAAAGTTTTTTTTTTCTTTTTCTCCTCTGTACCGTGATAGAAAAAACGTTTATCAGAGTGCAAAGACTGAAAGTCTTCTGGTGTTTGTCGAATCCAAGAAAAACTGAGGATATGGAGGACAGGCAGCTTGCAGATGCCTCACATTAGAGTGAAGAGAGCTGCCAGGGTTAGTTGGTGTGACGTCACTTCTGTTGGCAGTCAGCAGCAATCTGGGGTTAGTCGTACGCACGACTCTGCTGCGGAGAGACCGCCGACCTCGTGTCGCCTGGTGCTGGTGGTGTGACTGGCACGCGGACGACGACAGCAGCAACTGGCACGATCTTCGAAGTGGAAATCGTCGTCTGGCTGCGAGCGTGTCTACCACCTGTAAGTCGTCAGTCCAAGACCCGCGGGGTCGCTGTCGTGACGAAAGGGGTCAATGGCTTTCGCTTCCGTGTCAACAACTTAACCGGCTTCTGTACCACGTGCGTTAGACGTCGGGATCTGTCAGCAGAAGATTCTAGTGAAAAATGGAAATCTGCAAGAAATAAGAAGCACTAGAGATTGTGGTTGATACAGATACAATCACCTGACAGATTACCTATAAGCTTGAAATAATACATCAAGAAATAATAACTAAAACGATACATCCTGTTTTGCTATTGTAAGACTTTTTAAATCTCTTTAAAAAGGAGATTTAGAAAGATTTGTCTGTTGTTTTTATTCAACAAAATTCATCAGAAAATGCTGTCTGCAATAACACTGTAATCGAAATTCTGAACAAATGAGGTTAATATCCGTAACGATACTAATTACAGATAACTATGTGTAAGAAGATGTAAAGACAGCTTTTCTGTAAGGACACTCTAATCAAATATGGTTATTTATAAGAACGAATGTCTCGTTACATATTATTTACTTTAATTTATAGATTATTTTTAAGAAAAAGAAATTTATCAGAGAAGAGTTTCTGCAGGAAGACTATGGTCAGAGAGACTTATGTATAACAAGGAGTCACTCTTCGTAATGATTGTTTGCTAGAGGGATATTAGTCAATGATGGTTTCTGTGAAAAGACTAGTCAGAAACGGTTATCTGACGCTCTCATCTCACTATGCCTAGAGTTACCAATCTTGTGACACACTCGAGTTGCCTCCCTTGACGACGTCACAATGGGTGTTGGACTTTACATGTAGTATCGGTGACATGTGTCATGACATCTATCTCTGTGTACTGTATGAATAGCAGAAAGTTCGCCCTACGTCTCTGTGCTTAATTATGAGAGTAATTTTTGTCAGTGAACCTGCGTGTGGTTAGTAAGAGATGTCACGTGAACAGGTGCCGGAGGCGGGTATGAGAGGGCGCATGCGTAAACTTGTATTTATGTACGTAATATAAATACGGAGAACACTTAAATGAGACTCAGAACTGTTTCGCTTTTATATTATCTAATCCTAGAACATAATCTCACTTTGCCTTTCTCTCGCGTTTTCTGTCGCCGTGTCTAGCTATCTCTTGCCTCGAATTCTCTCCCCTGTTAATAGTTCTCTTATCAGCCCTTCATTCTTCTCTCGTTCTCTTCCTTTTTCCAGGCGTTCTATGAATCACTAACTGCTAATTGTTTGGCACCCATGGAACCTCGCCAAAACAGATTTCGATCGATGAAATTGTCCAAGACTAACTCGGATATCATTTGATACCCTTTGACATTATTTCCTAGTCAAGTCTCAGTGTGTGAAGGGGGGAGGGGTGGGATGGCAGTTAGTCGCAGTTCAGAAGAAACCCAGCGCTTGACTCTCTACTCTGTTCCACCTTGCTTGACTGGCATTATAATCGCCAGTCATACATGGGTTTCAACCAAGAGTCACAGAATTTTTCTGTTATAATCTGCATGTTACCAACTCTTCGCCATTCCACAAACACGCTCTGTTCTCCTTCTCGTCTATTCTTCCTCTGTCTCATTACTCTGTTTGTTCTATCTCTTGGTCATTCACTCTCTACTTGCCCTCGACCTATTATTGTCGCACTATGTAATACATTCGGCCAGCTGTGGAAATTGAAAGGTACCTGTGAGAATTTCACCAACTGTAGGAGACAGTATCCCTCAGCCTCGCCACACAGAAGCGAGAAGTCGATTGTAGTTTGTTGACGTGTTATCAGAGGCTGCTAACGGTCGTCAGGAGAGAAAGTCGTCTGCTGTTCGGTCATCCGGACCTTAAGACCTGCTGAACTGTGGAGACATTCTACGTCTGCGAGCCGCCATCAGTCCCGACACATTGTCATGTTACGTCACTCACATGACGACTAGCC
This sequence comes from Pomacea maculata, assembly GCA_004794325.1. Classification (NCBI taxonomy): domain Eukaryota; kingdom Metazoa; phylum Mollusca; class Gastropoda; order Architaenioglossa; family Ampullariidae; genus Pomacea; species Pomacea maculata. The sequence continues at coordinate 93,643 of SRHC01000906.1, forward strand.
TGCCATTGCGTCATCTTTGACGTAAATATCTTTCGTCGTGTGCTTCAAAGGCAACGAGGGGTCAAGGTAAGGTCAAGAGTCCCATAGCGAAAGAGGGTGGAATCATCATAAGAACATTGCATACCTGCATATGTTGTTCATCTGTATTAGCTAAGCATTTTTTTTTTAATGAAATAGTAATCCAGATGACGTCAAGGACAACGATGATCAGCGTTACTGTAAGAAATATTTGCATTGATCAAGCCCTTTCTGTGTCGTAAGTGATGTCAATCTTGACCTTTCTCTGTGTATGTGTCGGGAGGGTGAGTAGTCTTTTAGAAATGTCGCCAATTCCACCTTGACATGTACATGTAATCCGACATGTAATCTGACACTTGGGATGTGCGCAGCTACCGCGAGGCACTATTCCAGTTTCTTTTCTCATAACCTCCTCCTCATCTCTTTCGTGTGTTTCAAAGTATCATCAGTGAAGGGTATTTAGGAAAAAAATAATTTGTTAACAAGTCGATCAAACATCTGGAAGCTGCAGGATCGCTTTTTCAGTTTTAACAGGGGATTAAGTTACAATAAATATTAAAACTACGTGTAATAGAATTCATGATGCACGAATGCATGCCTTAATGTTTAAGATGCTGGTTGGGGACTTGGGGTAAGACTTCAGTGTATTAGTAACTATTCTGATCAGGTGGTGTTTTCAAAGGGAAGCAAAGGGAAGCAATCATGACGTCTCAGTGCTCTCGCACTCAGTAGAGTAGCGTCCCCTGCTTGCAACATCTGCGCTGGCAGAGAATGGTTCAGTTGGCAACGGACATCGATTTCTGCAGTTTTGCACTGGCGTACTCGTGGATGCTTCCACGTCGAGCCAGACATTGTTCCCATAATTACTGTAACCAGCGCAGCCTCGCTGCAGACATTTCATATGCATTTGCAAGCTTTTTTGTAAGCGTATCACTGGTGAGTAGAAATACGACGAACTGTCGTCTGCTCCCTTTGTAGCATCAGAAATGACATTCGTAAGATTTTGCCGGAAATATCCACGAAACATTCTAATAATAGCTCAGCCAACGCATGTGTTAGTATGTTCATATTTATTCTTCAGATTCCACTTTTTAAATTGTTAACTGTTATAGCAGATGTAAAACGTGTTCCAATTTTCAAAATTCGAAAAGCATGATTTTGAGACTACAGAACGTCGTGGTCTGCAGTGATGAGGCTACCATGCAGAACTTAGTGCATTTTAACCATTGTCTGTTGCTCGTAAATATTTTTGTACTTCTTCGTCTACAATCCGTCAATTCCACATTTTGCAGTCATCAGCTAACACAACAGATGCTTGTTTCATAATATGTTATCCTTCACACTTTTTCTGCCGTCTTCCACTTTAGTGAAGCATGAAAACAGCAGATTATAAGATCTATCGTTTTGCAGTCTTTCAAAGCTGATCAAAATCCTGTATTACCTCCATGCTTTGTTTAATTGTTAAATATGTCTGCAGAATAGCAAGATGTTATTATTTGTTTTCACATCCTTTTCATAGAATGTAGAGTTGAAACATTATTTTGCTCATTAAAACTTGGTGTTTTATTCCTCTTAAGATTCCTAAAAAGATATGCTGCTTGTTTTACATGATGTACCATTTTTCTGAATTTTTGTTTTCATTCTAGTTTTTAGAATTGTCCTTTGTAAAGTCTAACCCTAGTCCAATGCGAAGAAAAGCTGAGTGGTTATAGCAGATAAGCAAAACATAAAACTTTTTTTCTTTTCAAAAGCACTCATGGACTGACTTAAATTCATACTTCTGATGTCATTGAATGCCAAGCCCAATATGTGAGATTCAGCACATTTTACTAAGACACTGAGCAATCATCAGCTAGCAATTGTGATGTCAAGTAAGATAAGATCTTCACCTCTGTCCAAAACTCAGGTGACAAATGCAATATTTGAAGGCTTGTATCTTGAAATGAATCAGAGAAGAGCTTTTTTTTTTTGTTGTTGTTGTTGTTCAGATTATGATCTTATTCAATGGAAAACTCCTACTCATTTGAAAATAATTTGACACATGAGTTAGCTTTTAAATGATTATTCTATTTCTGTGCACTTTAAAAAATATTGTGTAATTTTTCATTATATTCCATCTCTTTATATTGCAGTTCAGGTGAGTTCTCAACCATGGCTTGAGGTAAACTTGTCCAACCATGCCAGCATGTCGTAAAGACCAGCGAAGCTTTGCACTTTTCCTGGCTGCAGTAATAGCTATAGAGGTTGTGGCAGTGGTGCTTTTTATGCACAATGAACACAGGCAGGTGTCACTGATGGACCATCCAATACAAAAGTCCAAGACTCTTCCTAGAAAAAATCTGACTGCACTGGAACAAGCTGTGCATGATGAGCACTTGCTGTTAAATGCTTTGATTAACAGGAAAAAAACACTGACTCAGGAGACTTAAGTGTCATCTTCCTCAAATAGGGTAGTCATATTTTGTTATACATGTTCTGACATAAAATGTGCATAGTGCAAAACTTGGCAGACTATATATTTAAACATTTTACCATCTGTCTTCAGTCATGAAGATTTATTATTTTGGACTGAAAATTTGTGTATTCATTTCTTTCAACTAGTCAATGGCTAAATGCATAAGTTATGACCAAGCCCTTAACATGTCCATATGTTGCCAGAATATGTATGGTACGTTCTGTCTCAGTCTACAGGATATCCAGGATAAAGCCAATTGCTACTAAGAGTTTTCATAAGCATGCACATTCTATTACATGTACTAAAATTACAGATCCTCAATTGTGCTTTTGAATTTTTTTTTATTTTGTCAACATGCAACACTAAATGAATAAATATGCCTTTAAATTTGCCATGTTTTTCCACATTTGTGATGTGATGTTCATATGTGCGAGTGAATGGCTATGTGTTCATATGCATTTGCATCTGTGTTACGATGTATGCATAAGTATACATTCATGTAAAATTAGGAAATAACCTGTTTTTACAGATGGTAAAAAGAAAATTAAAAAGAAGACTTTTGAAACCAATTCAGGAATGTCACATTTATAGAAGTGTGTCAGCTACCATTTTAGCAAATTTTACAGCATGACATTACGTGCTTGTTGAAACAGTCTCAGATGCTTATCTTAGCAAGAAAAAGTGCAATTTCTAAACTTTTTTAAATCCTTGGCATTACACTACCATTAGGACTCCACTACCAGCAAAGATGCGCAAACTGTACAAGTTTTAACAATGAGAAAGGAAATTTTATACATGTTACAAATTATAAATATATACCGATATTCGCAGACACCTGCCTGCCTCTCTTCCTCTCTCTCTCGTGCACACCCACAAACATATAAAACAACCCATCACATGCAAATATCTCATCTACGGAATGCCATAGGGAATGATGAAAGACATGTAGTCAGCAGTTGCCCCCCAGCTTGCTCGATTTAACTGGAAAACTGTAATCCAAGCCGCAAATGCTCCTATCCACACTACTGTTCCAATCATAGAACGGATCACATCTGAAGACAGAAGAAAACAAAAATTTATAAAGAGAAGTCATCTTAATTTACAAAAAAAAAATAATATGTGGATTTGGATATATAACTTTTTCATTCATAAGAAATAGTATTTGTTAGTTTGCATAAATTTATTATATTATTTTTAATCATTCATACATAGTAAAACAATTTTTCTATATAATTTTGCAAATTTCTATACTTGTTATTAAACTTGGTTATAAAGATACCAAAAATATGAAGTTAACTTAACCAGGTGAGTTTAAAACATTAAAAATTACAGATTTTGCTTACAGGTTCGAATCATTTTTTGCTGCTCATAGGGTGGTCTTCGGAATGCCTCTTTAAAAAACCACAATGAGTTCACAAACCATAGAAATGGAAGCAGGGCGAATCCACCTGTATGACAAAACATCTATAATTTAATGTACTCTTTTTATGTTTCATAAATGACAAAAACTTTTTTTATGTTCTCCAAATCTAGTGAGAGACGACATTGCCTGCCAACTAATGTGCTTGGCCTCTTAGAAGTTTTCTGCTTCAAGGTTTGTGCATGTTTTTAACCAATAACATGCACTTTCCTGGCCTCCTGGTAGATGGATAGTTTAGTTATTTGAAGAAGTAAAAATTCAGTAGTAGAAAACATGGACCTAAGACACAAATACAATTGTAAGGGTGTGAACCCTTTAGTACATATTACTAACAATGCTAATTAGTGTCATCAAAGAAATTTTCACTTCTGAACATAAAAATCAAACTTCTCGGACTGTATCGAGTTATTTGTTGCATTACTTTAATTCATTAATGACTTGGTTCTTTTGGCTGACACCCCTTTATTTAAAAACCCAATGAGAACATTGTATATAATACAATGAGAATGTATTTATCTTTCATTTCCATTTAGTTTTCTTGGTTTCTTATTTCATTTAATTTTCTTGATTTCTCAAAGGTCAATACAATGTGTAAAATTTATATAAGGCCAATTGTTGCAACAACACAATTATAATCATGCTACTTTAACTTACCAATATAATACTTTCGGCACAAGCTCAACTTGTCTTCATCCTTCATGCGTCGCAGATCCATTTGCTTCCTTATATCGTTTTGGTCTGGTACTTTATTACTGATGAAAACACTGTTACAATCAAATTAATATTTTTGGTTGTAAAGTCGTTTATAAGCATAAAGACTATCATACGGATTAAAACCATAGCTCTCGAATACTACTTTTACATACTTATTTCACTTCATGTAGGACTACTGCATACTATATAACATAATGATTGAACTAATCATGGGCCTGTTACCGTAGCAGTACGTCAATAATATTTTTTTCCCCCACTCATTTGATCTTGTTCTTCGATTAATCAAAAGTCTTAACGAAAAGTAAAAAGTGTAAAATCTGGTTTCATAACTATTTTCCAGCAAGCAGAGGTGTCATACACTTAAGTGAAATTGTTTATTTTTATGTAGTTTCCAAATAAGCAATTTACCTCCAGCACAAAATGATCACGAAAACGGATTTCTATTTCCTTCTTGCAAGAGTACAGTCCCTTGTCCTTTGAACTGTTAACATTAATATTTTATACTTTGTTATTTTTGTATAAGATAAGATACATCAAGTTTAAACTAATTAGTAGTGATTATTATGACTAAAATATGACAAACTATGCTCATTTATTTTATTGATAGTGTGAGGGCGCTTCATACGTTCAACGGATTTAGCAAAATGGCGGAGTATCTTGCGTCGATTTTTGGAACAGAAAAAGACAAGTAAGTGTTTTGCTGTGTATAAATATCAGTCTTTATTATTTATAGTAGTGATATAGATATATCAGCTATAGTTATTTGCTATGCCAAATTAGAATAAATATTAGCATTCGACTAGCAGTTTACTTGCATATCTTAGTGTACCGCATTGTCCCGCGGAGAAGTGTGTACTTAGCAGAGAGTTCACACACAAAATTAATTCAACCAGCATATATTTTTAGGTTAGTTTTGAGAATTGTAAAAAAGAAGAACATATTATATCAAAGATATCTACATTCTCAATTTGGGCAGGATAATGCTCAATATTTAAAGGTAAGAAGTTGTACAAGGTTAATTAGGAAAACTTGTGAAGATAATGAAAAGTAGATTTCTAAAGATAGTAAAGCAATACCTTGTCCTGTGCTAGTGATTTTACAAACGAAGATGTGAATGGTATATCTATAAGTTCACAATAAAATCATGACAGTCTTTTTAATTTAAAAGATTGTTTTCTGAGAAAAACCACGTTTATTTGTCAGATACATTCTCTGCATGTGTATTGCCAATGAGCCATTTTTGTTTTGTAAAATGGTGGTAAAACTTGTTTGCATGGTTGTTTAAAAATAGACAGCTGCTTTATATATATATTTAAAATTATTTTCTGACAGGGTCAATTGCTCTTTTTACTTCAAAATTGGAGCATGTCGTCATGGAGAGAGATGCTCGCGTCTGCACAACAAACCCACTTTCAGTCAGGTGAAGAAACAAGTTTATAAACAATTATACAGTGATTTTCTGCTACTTTACATGTGCTCCTATAGAAATTTAGCATTTCTGAGTTAACAGCAGCCTTACATTACAAGTATTTAAAGATTATGCTGATTTGTTTCAGACTGTGCTGCTGCAAAACTTATATCTCAATCCACAGAATGCTGCCCTTACAGCAGATGGATCCCACAGTAAGTTATAGAAAAAGGAAAAACTGCAAAAAAAAAATACAAGCAGCTTTCACCATTGTCTAAATTTATTTCTGCTTTGTTTTCCAATTCTGCTTTGTTACATGTTAGTATAAAATCTTTGAGTTGCAGTTCAAACTTTTTTCATTTTTGTTGTTATAATTGTAGGTACGTCAGTAATTTGGTTTACAGAATTATGTTTTTTAAAAATATAAAGTTTTCTTTTTTATTTCTGCATGTCTCTTTCTGCAAAGTACATTTTCTCAAGCAAGAAAAGCTACCATTTGGCTGCTTGCAGATTTTACTAGATTTGCTGAACTCCATTTAGCTGATGTATTTATGGAACTAGATTACAGTGTCTAATGTGGATTAAAATGTTTGTGTGTATTTATTAGTACTCCTTGTTAAATTATTATCAAGTAACATGTTGATGACAATGCATATACTAATGAGTCTTTTCATGTATGGCCATTATAAAAGTCCACATGAGCTCCCAAGTCATTTTGTTACACACTTTGATAAAGACTATTTAGTAGTGGTGTTTTTTTAATTCCAGTTTTAGAGATAAAGAAAGGGAAGTTGTATCTATCAGATTTTCCTGGTTACTTATCTTGGCATTGCTTAGTTGTTCCTCCAGGTAATTTCAAGCTTCTTAAACTTAGTCACTTTCTTTATAAAATGACAAGTCAGAGATCTTATATGACATATCCATTGCAGAAAGCATGCAAATCTTAGATGAAACAAAATCTAACTATACTTCATCAAGTTTAAATTGCTCATCAGATGCTGAAGAAAATGTGTATGAGACAAGTATACGTGGTGTGAACAAATAAAGGGCATTGGGTGTGGCAAGTGGTGGAGCATGTGCTACATTTATTATCTTTTATGTCATTTGTTATCTGTTTTATTCCCTATGTCATTTGGGCATCTCAATTGTATTTTTGGCAAAGATTGTAGTGACAACCACTTTTGGGTATGGTAGCTCTCTTCATAAACATTTTTTCTTCATTATTCAGTTTACTTACCTTCCTGGATGTCTGACAAAAAAAAAAGTATGTGGCAAATACGTGTCAGATACTTTAATTCTATTCTAAGTTATCTATGTGGGAAAAACTAAAATCTACAGTTGAACCTTTTATTGTTTTATTTTTATTTATTTATTTTTTTTTTTTAAATCTTACGTATCCATCGAAAAGCCCCTGTGCCCAAAGGGCAAGTTTTGTAAGTTAAAGCCCTACCATAATAGTTGTAAACTTGCTGGAGTCACTTTTAACAGCATTTTATTTTTAAGTTCTTAGACAAACAGCTGAAAATTATAAAGTTTTATCAAGCAGTAAATGATCAGCATTAAAAGGGAAGGGGTCGTGGTTAATTAAACATATGATTACAGGATTCTGCCTATGATGAATACGCACCTTTCTACCTTTAGTGTATCTGCTTCAAACAAGGCTAGAACCATACTTCTTGTTTGTTTGTTTGTTTTTCTTGTATTTTCCTACACATCACAACATTTCAAAGTGATATACAAGAAACAACAATTTTTTTCTGCTGGTACCCACTAGAACTGGTAATTTCATATTGCTGAATGGTTCTTCAAGAGCAATAAACAGTATCATAGCATTGGTTTTGTTCTAGCTTTAACTCAAGAGTATTGGATTGTTGCATGCAATGCTTTTTCTTCAGGCAGAATTCTTTATGAAATAAAGTATAGGTTTTGTGTGATAAATTCCAGTTTGGCATATTTAAAAGCTTTGCATAAACTCAATTTTAATAATGTTTCTTTTCAGGCTGTTTATGATGATTTTGTTTTGGATAAGTAAAATGTGCACAGGAATTCTTGCATGTATTTCATATGCTTTTTCAATTGTTTATGATCTTGCATGATGCTATTTGGATACTTGTTTTGCAGTCATGGTTGATGATGTGGAAGCCCAACAGGAGTTTGATGATTTTTTTGAGGAGGTATTTACCGAGTTGGAAGACAAGGTAGTACCTGTGTACTCTTGGGGCTTACTCCCCTGCTTCCTCACCCAACCATCTACCACCAGTATATAGGGAGGTCTTTATTCATATGCCAGGGCATATACTGGAATTTAAAGCCATCCCAACTGCTCGCTAATAAGTTTATCAGGGACAGGTTATGTGCTTATCAAGCATGTGGCGTGGTGCAAAGAAGAAAGGTGCCCCTTATTACAGGTTAAAACGGGGTGAACAATTTCTCTAGTAGCTTACTTTTCAAGATTACATCTAAAACCTTAGTGCGCTAAAGCTTTTTATTAGGAAAAATCATGATTGTTTACAGAAACAAAGGTTTCTTCTAGGAAATATTCGGTAAAACGGGTAGAAATAACAAAATCAGCTGTTCTAACTTCACACCAACCTGAAAGTGCACTAATGTAGCTTAATTCTTTTGGCAGGCATTCCTTAGTATCATTATTAGACTTAATCATTTTTAGAACATTCCAGCAGATGTTTGAAAAGGTCCTTCGCACAAAGGGAAAAAGTGTCCTCTGATAACTTTGTTCTGCATGCAGTAGATTTTAATGGCCACATATTAAGTAAAAATAAATTACTGTGACTCATGGTGATGGAAAAACAGCTGTAATGCATTTAATAGGCTTCAGAATAACAGGTGTGATTGTATGTTTCCACTTGCTGTCTCATGATGTAATCAACCGAAACACTTTCACCACCTAACCTTGTATAAATCTTTTTGAATAGCATATTAGCTGAAGAAATGACTCAGTATTATGTAGGATGGGGCAAATCAGTTGTAAGGAGTAAAATGTCTTTCTCATTAAGTTTTGGCATGTGCACAACAGTTGCGTGCAGTCATTTCCAGAAAGTTTCAGTGAGCTAAGGTTTCCATCTGTTCATTTAGAATGACAGATATTTTTTAACCTAATTTGTAATCTGCCTGGTTTATATGTTAGTCTCCTATATATTCAGCCATTTCATTATAAACAATGGATACAAATTACCAGATCTGTACTCATCCCAGGCTGACAGCCTGAGTGGGCCTTGTGGTCCAGCTAAAGAAAATTTGGTTCAGAAGGAAATCTTCTAAGGATTTCTACATCAGCTGCTGTTGCCATTTACTGAGACAGGAATGTGCTCAGTCTCATTGATTTCACTGTTAATATTTATGTGAGAAGCAGTATCATTGGGATAGTCTTTGGCTTCCATTTCCTCTTCTACAGTCTCCTTGCCATCAGTTGTGTGCTCCATACCCATTAGTTGCAATTTTTCCTTATTTCAATAAACTAAATTTGATGATAATATAGAGATAGGACACAACGATGCTGCTGTCTTCTTCGCTTTCCAGCTTATAGGGCAGATCAAGCATTTATGATAGTTCAAAAACTTCCTTTGCTCTATAGCAGTGATGCCCAACCTTTTATGGCCTGCTGGCCATATCCATTTCGGACAGCCATGTCGCGGGCCACTTCACCGCAAAAATACAAAAAGGAAAATAAAACAGAGCAGATACCATTTTTTATTAGAAACAAGTTGTACTTACCATTAATTATGTAGTAATTAGTGGGATATTTGAAGTTGTTTTCCCGAAACCAACTTCTGAATCTCCGGCCTCATCGTAGAGACACCAAGTCGGAGAACTGAATCGAAATGTTCGTCCATCGAAAAAAAGGATTGAGAGACGCCCCTACGTGGGGATAAATATTTCTTCTTCCCTTTTTTTTCGTTTTTTTTTAGCTCTTCTTTTATTACTAACATGCCGATTTCCTGCACTGTGGGCAGAAGTTTCGCGGGCCAGATGGCACCGTGTCGGGGGCCGGATATGGCCCGCGAGCCGTAGGTTGTGGATCCCTGCTCTATAGCACTTGTCTTGCTTGACTAGATTTGCAGTGAAAGGCAAATTATTATTATAGATCTAAATTTACAAAAATAAACCTTTGCTGACACCACTTCTTCTTGAAAAGATGTTGGGCGTTTCCCAAAGTTCTCTAGGACATTTGTATTTACCCAGTAAAGCCTAAATTTCACGTTTTTTAGTGTTTAAGGTTCACTTTTCCTGGACCCTCCAATCTATATCATGCATAAACTGACTCCAAAGTAACATTTTCACTAAGAAAATGGCCAAACACCACTCACGGCTGTATTTTATCACAGTGTTCTGAACATGTACTGCCACTCCAGTTACAGCAATCATGTTGTCATCTCCCTAGCGACAACCATATCCCAACATGCATTCCCACTTGGAACCTGTCTTCGTGTGTAGTCACACACGTTTTCTTGTTTGTGGCATACACCCCTGTAAAAGTACTATATAAAAATGCAGCTGTTGCTGCTCAAGTGTTCCAATTTTACAACCTAATATATTTAGACAGGCTTGTGGTATGTAGTGCCTATCATACTTTCTCAATGTTAGAATGTGATATGAAGAAAAACAAAAAGGTGTTTCTTTGATTGGACGTTTATTTTTGGCGGTCTCTTGAGAAACAAAAACTCGCAATTTTACTGTATATACATGTAATTAAGTGTAAGAATATCTTCAAAAAATGAATTACTTTATGACAAGAAGATTATAAGTACCTACAAAAGTAGATATTACTTTTAAAAAATAGTGTGAGAAATTTACTGGAGAAAAAGAGTACAACCGTTTCAGGTATGAGTGACCATAAAAACAAATTCCATTAGTCTCTACTTGTAATTTAATGTAAACATTGTATGCCCTATGGGAAACTTTGTTTCAAGTCTACAAAGATGATTAATGGTGATCAGCAGATCAATTTGTGCTTGTGGGACAAAAGGAACAGGAAGTTTTTAAAATCTGTTTTAATTGGAAAGGAGGAGGACCAGTAGCTCAGCTAATGCAATAGAACATTTTATGTATGGGGAGTTTGGCAAACTTTAAATTGGTTGACCTGCTATTCCCTACTGCTTTAGGAGCTTTTGTTTTTTTCAGCATTTAGCAGAAAACCAGACAGTTTCTTAAATCTGGTTCATCTTTAAAGTTTCTTTCTATTGTAGACATGGACACTGGCCCAGCAGAGCTGCTTTCACGGGATTTGTTTCTTCCCCCTTCAACCTGATATTAGCACCCCATCTTTTTTTTTTTTTTCTTTGCAGCACAAGGTAGCAGGGGCTGATGCAGCGCCTCCTTTACTTTCATAAAATTAACCCCAGTAGTTGCTTACTCACCATCAAGAAGTCTGGCTTCTAATCCTGCGGTCATCTATATATATATGTTAGAAATAATTACTAAAAATAACTATTCAGCTGGGTCATATCAGGCAGTCCAAATAAGAAAGGCATTATTTTGTGGGATATAGTCTTACAATTCAGTAACATCAGTTGACTTGGAAACAATAAACAGCAGTCAAGTCAGACTCCTTACTGGCGTACAAAGTTCAGTCATGGGTTCATCAGCATCAGTCCTTGACACCATCTTTCATTCCATCTCGTCCGTTCCACAGAAACATGATCAGTTTTCTTTTTTTAAGTGATCCATCTTCATTAAACATGATCTTAATTGTTTATTTTCCTTCAAGACATCAAGACCGAGGGTGGTTTTTTTTTTCAGCCCAGTATACTGATCATAATTTTTGACAAGTTACAGAAACAGAGCTTTACATCCATCCTCCCCAGCAGAAGGTACCAAGCATGGTTTTTGTTATGTTTTCAGATTGCGGGGCCCAGTAATTTTATCCTAATTTGCTATGCTTGAAACAGATTCTTTTGTTGCACAATGGTGCATAAGATGTTATAATGTGATCTGCTCCATCTCTATTGTAGTTCAGTTCGACCAGTTCGAGATCCAACAGCACTATGACGAGTTCTTTGAAGAAGTTTTTGTAGAGATGGAAAAGGTAGGAACCAATCGTTTGTCAATCCTGTAACTGCCTTTTCTGTGGTTGTTGGGAGGGGTGACAAGACTTGGGTCAGAATAGGAATGAATAAAGATTTTAAAAGTATGAATATTTTATAAGTTCTCCTGCATTTCATAGTCTACTAAAATAGCATTGTTTTGGTTTGGGATTTTTGTTTGTATGTTTATAATCAGGGATATTAATCCTCCCTCCCTCCCTTCCATTCAGTAATGTGTTAAGCTCTCTGCTGGGTCAGGTGGCTTTAGGATCTTGGCAGAATTTTCAGCCTTGCAGTATTTAAAATGGCAGCTTAGTTGTTGATTAGTTCTGTTAGTGCCGTAGGTTAATGCCAGAGAAGAAACTAAAAAGGAATGTTAAGCCATTTTCATTTTGTGTGAATTGCAGTAATAGACTGATGTTAAATATATTTCTGCTGAAATTAATCATGTTATTGGTGTGGTGTAGAGCAGTGCTAAGAAGCAGAACTTAGGTTAACTTCACAGTTACTCTTACTGTAGCTAGTGTACAAGTTTTTTTTTTTTATGCAAGCCATTCTAGTTTTCTTATCAATGCACAATCGTTGTACAGCTGTGATCTGCAATTACACGAAAAACAACATGCTCTTAGATTAGCAGCATTGTAACTGAGGAGTCTTAATAGATGTATTAAAGACATAAGCAAAAGTTATTTTAAAAATAATTTTGTGGCTTTAAGAATTTTCTAGTAAAACATTTGTTAATAATTCTATTAATTGTTTTGATAGTACGTGTGCCTCATGCCTTAAATTTTTTTTTTTTTACAGTATGGTGAGATTGAAGAGATGAATGTTTGCGACAACCTTGGTGATCATCTTGTGGGCAATGTGTATGTCAAGGTAGGTTTTAGCTTACATTATTTTGCAGAAGTTGCTGTACAGAACATAGACTGGTTATGACCAGTTTATTGTAAGACACTTAAGAGGATAACAAAAAGCACAGATCATGAACCGACTTAGTTGCTACGAGTTAACAAGACCATCACTACCTCTTTCTCTTGCCTAGTTCACCCCACTACTTCCTTTCTCGAAAATGATTTCAGGTTAGAAGTATGTAGTTGCACACTTCCAGGGTAACAGACGCTTTTTGACTTACCTTTATTTACCTGTTTGATATTATTTGCATTCACAGTTGCCTAATAAGTAGACCTTGACTTTGTCTAGTTCCATCGTGAGGAAGATGCTGATAAAGCTGTTGCTGACTTGAACAATCGCTGGTTCAATGGGCGACCAGTGAACGCAGAACTTTCTCCTGTCACTGACTTTAGAGAAGCCTGTTGTCGTCAGTATGAAATGGGGTAAGAAGTGCATATAATCTCCCTATTTCGATTAACATTTCCAGTAATAATAGAGCCTTCTATTATTCAACTGGTTAACATTTTGTGATCTGTCATGTGTTATTGTTCACAACAAACATGATTGTGTCTTTCCTAATTTTACAACTATGAAAAATATATGTGAGCTGCTGGACATGAATTTTTCTTGTTATCAGGGAATGTACAAGAGGTGGGTTCTGCAACTTCATGCATCTGAAGCCAATTTCACGAGAATTACGACGAGAATTGTATGGCCGTCGCAAGAAGTCACGGAGGTGAGACTGGGTTATGCCTTCTCAACTTGTCCCCACTACCGTGCTATGTTTTTGTGTTTGCGTGAATATTAATTAACTTTGTTAGGGGTAATGAGATGTGAGCAGTGGCTCTACCCCAGTGAGACAAATCAGATCCTACCATCAACATCCGAATGGACATTGCTAGTGAAGACTGTGTGAAGGTTGATTACTACTAAGGATACTACTTCTTCTTTTGTTTTTCATTTGTTAAGCTTCTTGATGGATTAGTAATTGGTGATTATCTTTTGATGATTAGATTTCATTGAGAAACAATTTTCTTTCCTATGTTTTGTTGCACTGTGAATTGGGCATCTGTTTTCTATCGGTGCGTTTTCATCTTCTCCAGATCCAGGTCTCGTTCACGCAGTAAAAGTCGAAGCAGAGAACGTGGTGCTGAACGTGGAGAGCGGGGCGACCGCGGTGGCGGTGGCGGCGGCGGTGGTGGTGGTGGCGGTGGCGGCGGCGGCGGCGGCGGCGGTGGCGGTGACCGTGCACGACATAGGTCACGCTCGCGCAGCAGGGAGAAGCGAAGATCACGTTCTCGAGATCGCCATGGACGCTACTAATTTTTCCTCCCCATCATGTCATATTTTTTTGTCAGTTGTGGGAAATGGCAACAGCCCTTCAGGATTCAATAGATTTTAACTTCTGAATATATTTTTTTTAAAAAAACTAGATACAAGATGCAAGATATCTTTAGTGTCTATGGTCGCAAGAGACATAGAAATTTGCGGGACGTTGAGTCTCCCTAAAGTGTGTTCTGCAGTTGGGGAATCTATTCACTTAAGTGGGAGGTAGCATTTAGAGCATTTAAATAAAATTCAGATAGACTGTTGTGGTGTAAGTAGAAATTAAGGGGCTAGGCCAAGATCTTTGTTTTGTGTCCATTCTTATTTCCTCCGCATGAAACCTATTCAGGCAGGGAAGTTTTGGAAACCCACAAGTGCTGTTTGATCATCAAGTTTCTAAAGATTTGTTCACTCATCTTCAGTTATTTTTATGGGAATAAATGTTGTGACAGCAGAGATTTTCTGTTTACGCAATTTTAAGTTGATCGCACAGCTTCTGTGGTAGTTGAGTGTGGATGTATAGTCATCATTTCAGCATATGTACTTCTCGCGCGCGCGCACACACACACAGGTGACAGCAGGTACTCAAGTGCAGGCATTAGCACAAAATCTGAGCTATGTGATGGGAACACCTACAAATGGTGTGGCTTAAGCCTTTTTATTGGTGTGCACTTTTATTTCATGGTGATCTGGTAGTGTCGTACTTGGCACTGTGACAAGAGCTGACAAAACTTGTAAATCGTTATCCTCACGAAGTTTGTATGTTCACACCTTGTGCTCGTTGGTGTGAACTTCACATATCTGCCTCTATTGTATCTGGTGGGTTTTTCTTTAAACAGTTGTGTCAATCGTCAACGGCTCCTCATAAGTCGGCAAAGGTGTGTGTAGAGAAGATGAGTGTAACTCATGCACACACCGGTACCGCCATTAACAAATCACAGTCTGCCCTCTAGCTGCATCACCTGTAGAAATCTGGCATTTTCTGAACGGTAGTCTAACCTGGCTAAAATGCAAATAAATACTTGCTGTTATTTATCGCAAAAATGCGGTATAAAATTGTTGAGAAAATCACATGGTATTTACATTTTTTTACGCATCGACGAACTAGAGCTAACAAGTCGCTGGCCATTCATGGCCCCATCTCTTTTTGACAAAGTGTGAAATCAGGTTTTGCCATCCAAAACTCGAAATTAGTATTCTAGTTGTGGTACGTCGTGAAGGAGAACGTACAGGAAAACCTTTCTATTAAGACTGGCTAAAATCCACAGACGGGCGGCAAATCAGGGGTTGATCAACAGGTCTGCTTTCATTCCGCGAACAATACAACTTTATTGATCCCCAGGGGCAATTCAAGATGGTGCTCATACTAGAAATATATACATGATATAAAAACCATGAGAACAAACGCCCGTAAATTCAAGTTTATTTAAAATGTTGAAATAGTGCTCCTAAAAAATTTTTTTTGGTTGTCGCTTTTGCTTTCACTTGGTCTTGCTTATTCTTCCATTGTTAGACGTTTCTGAAGATTTAAAGGGAAACTAACTCCAGGGATGAGCAATCGATCAAAACGACAAAGATGCTTTCTTAAATTGTATTATTCATATTTTTAAGTTTAAGAACCTGAAAGACTGCTTTACTTCTGCCCAATACCTAAAGTCCAAACACAACCGTAACGGTGGACATTAAACGAGACAAAGGACCTCTATATTATCAGGTCAACCTCGTCCGCCTCGTTCCAATTAAGAGAACCTTTCAACGCATCCAGTCTCTTGGTAGTCTAACCTCTTCAGAACCACGGCCCCTCGTTAACAATAATGCTGCACTCGGCTGAGCCTTCAAGGGAGGGGAGAAGGTCTGACAAAAGGATTCCTCAAATGTCCAGCTTCTCGACTTCGGCGGGAAGGACGAGATCGCCGGCGGTGGCGATGTAGCAGTCGTCGAACCAGCGCTCGTGGCACATGCAGCAGTGCTCGATCTCCGAGCCGTAGAACTCGCCGCACACCAGGCACGCGCCCAGGTAGCGCTGTTTGAAGGTGTCCACCGTCAGGTGGCTGACGTTGCACGTGGGGCATAAGTCGCTCTTGGTGAACACGTGGCGTCCCATCACTGGCGTGTACACCGTCAGTGACGTCAGTACGACGACAGCAACTGCCGCGGCGACGACGACCTTCAGCATGGCGCTGCTTTCCTAGAGGGATGAGAAGGTGAAGGTCAGGAGTAAAGGTTACAGGGGTGAAGGTAAACTTTCTTAGGACGATCTCAATTTCTGAGCGGTGACCCAGTCACAGAAGTGGTATTGTAGTCTGGGAAGAATGTTAAAAGCGAATAGATAACTTTTTTTTTCTTTGTCGTTTGGTTCAGACGAGGAAGACGAAAATCAGGCCAAAGGGTCCAGAAGCAGTCAACCGTGGATGCTCGAAAACAGCCTAAAACAAAACAGACAAATGGGATTACTGTAGTCACTCTTCTCTTCCCTCTCACATGTGTACTTAGACATAGCATTCAATTTTATGTTCACTGAAAAACATCTTTCAACAAAATAATTTGCTATGTAGAAAGAAAAAGACTTTATCTCTTGACCAAGGATTTCAAGTATCTATATTCATAATGATTTTTATTGACACCTGACTTGTTATTAACTCATCTACCGATTACATATGTTCTTTGACTATACTAGTTCAATGTATATCTTTTATCTTTCTTTTCTTCAAACGCAGAGCATGCGCAATACGCAATGAGGAATCATCATCATCTTCGTCATCCTCATCATTCTCTTTCACATCTTGATGTACTCTTGTACTTTCTTAGAAAGTCGGTAACTGAAAGTTCTCTAAAGATAGCGCCGCGCTTCTCAACGGTCTAGAAAACAATAACCTGAGAGGCACGAACGCAGGCCATCATGAATGAACAAGTTTAAAAAATATCTTTTTTTAGGCAGAAGAAGTGGCTTGATGTCCCTAGGCTGAGATGCAATTTCCGAGTGCGGTGATGCCCAGGATGTCCCCCTAATTTCCTCCCCCGTCACTTAATTAAAAAACGATCTCTCACTTCACGAGGTGTCCTTCTAGCATGCGATGAATGATCTTACTAAGATTCTCCGTTATCCCCCAACCCCACCCCCGCCCCACACACAGAGATTTACTTTTTAAAAATAAAGCAATACAAACTATTTGAAACAGCACCAGAACTTTGCCCAAAATTGATACATCGTTAATAATCGGTAATTCTAAACGAAAACCGTCTTACATGTAGGAAGTATAAAGTGACAGAAAAGAAGCTGTCATATATATATATACACACACATGTATATACGTATATATATGTATATTTCTATTTATCGTGATGACTGGCTAGCTATCAAATAGTAGAGGTCAGAAACCGTTGCTCACCTGCTGTGTACAACCACAAGTTGGCTCCAACCTTGATCTGCTTGTCGATGCTCTGTCCTTTGCTTCTGACACCTGCGTGAAAACAGTCACCGGAAGCTAGTCTAAATATCTTCTTCTTTTGTTTTTGTTTTATTTTTTACCCTATTTTTTGCTATGTCCAGGCAGTCTGCAAAGTGATGTCAGAATATAGGAGAGAAGTTCGCGGAGCCTCCTTTACTTGTGTTCGAGTTGAAAATTCACAAAGAATGTCTCCCTTGCTGTAATTTTTATTTCGTTGGACAAAGCTTTGTTTGGTGTACTCGTGGACTAGTTTTTATTTCCTCGCTGTCGTCTGCCAGGGAGACTGTGATAACTGTGGGAAAATGGGTGGCGTCCGCTTAAAGTGGCGTTGACATAGCTGTCTTGCTCATGCCGGCTAAGTAGTTGTCTTCTGGAGAATGGATCCCGGCTCTGGTTACAGAATGTCCACAGTTCTGCCTCTCTGCCTACATCTGCCCTGCTTGACCATGCGGTCAGGTGTCCTGCTCTTTTATCTTTGCCGTTCGGGTATTAGCTCAACTGTCAGCGAAGTCTCCGCCCCTCGTTTGTAGGAGTGCTCTTCTCTGGTGGACAGAGTATTAAAAAAAATTGTGGTGATTAGCTGCCCCTCCTTCCAGTTTTCTTTACGACAAATGCACCATCACAGCACATACGGGCACTCACACACGGACACGCATGCGGGCGCGCACGCACAGAGAGAGAGAGAGAAAGATAAAAAAAAAAAAAAAGAAAGAAAGAGGCCTTTCATCCGCCCATTTCGATTTTTATTTGATCTCAAAAGTAGCCGACACCCTTTATCTGAAATGCTCGAAAAATATTAGTGTCTTACAACTATGTACAGCAATGGCTTTTTTAATTTAGAACTTTACATTATTAACAGAGGAATGGAATTGTTCAGATGTGTTATAGATCTTTATTATAACGATACTTTGACAATATCATCTGATGATTAACTGACATTTGTCATGGTTAACGCCAACGGCAGCAGCAAAGTGGAAATTTACATGAATGGAGTACAGCTGGAAGAGGCGAACAGCTTTAAGTACTTGGAAGCTTTTCTTTCCTAAGACGGAAGCTACATGAAAGACATCCCCAGCAGGATATCAACAGCGACAGCAGCAATGACCGAGCTGGACAGCACATTACCCTCGGTTAGCTCTCTGGTAGTTCTCCTCCTGCTGACGGATGCAAGACTTGGTCTGTTGCCGATACAGAGAACAGAATGCATGCATTCGATGCCAAGTGTCGGAGGAGGATGTTCCCAATCTCGTACAAGAGCGCAAAACCTATGACATCGTGTGGAGGACAGTGGAGACTCTTGTAGGAAATTAGGAACCTTCTCGCAGCAGTGAAGGGCGCAAGCTGGTCTGGTTTGGCCACGTGACCCAACACGGCACTCTGTTGAAAACCGTCCTTCATGGTGTCCTAGAGGAGCTCGACGCCAAGGTGGAGAGAGACGAAGAACTGGATGGCAATGTGTGAAAGAATGGACCAGCTCACCACTGCTCAAGAAAGGCCACCGAGGCGATATTTGTCAGCCGCTGCTTCCATCTAGATGTTGCCCTGACGACCAGCACAACTGATGAACATAACCGCTCGCTAGTTGATACCAAAGGATGATTTGATGTCTGTGTATGTCTGGATGTATTGAGAATGTTGTGCAGTTGTTAATGCATCACATGCTGGAAGTCTCTAGCATCTTACTCCTCAAACGACAAAAGAAAATGTTACGCGACGACCTTCACCTTAACTGACATGCTTGTGAGACAACTATGTATTGACAATGGCCTGAAACTGTTGTATTGATAATTTTCAGGTGGGCATTATAGTACAAAAATTCTAGCATCTATAATCAATATAAACTAATGTATAATCATAATGGATTAATAATAAGCACATTTCTTAATTTTATAATGATAATAATTGAAATAAAGATTGTGATGTATTTTTTTCAAATCTTGCTCGAGTATGTTCAAATAAATAATAATAGACAATGCAACTTCCAATCTCGCCACACGACACACCCCTGCTTTTCTGCGAACAAAAGAATCAAAGATTTGCGAATCAAAACTACAAAAACAGATTTATTGGTTATATTAATTATCCGAAACACATACATAGAACATTGTGGCTCCTCTAAAGGGGGTCCCGGTGCTTCAAAGCTACAGTGTCTTTAAGTTCCGTTAAGCCCACCATTCACTTTCACATACATACACACATCAACGCAGCTCTGGCAGTTTGCAGTTGGTACTGCAGTTCTTGTATTACAAATTCTTCCTACCACTTAGTCTTTCTGTGTTGCCAATCCACATTTTTGATGAGGTGAGTAGCCGGTCTGAAGCCGACAATTGCTCCACGCCGGTGACGATCCACTCCTAATGCCCTGTCCGACTGTCTATCGGCACTTCATCACATTGCCAACCACGACAGACAGCGACGACCTCTGACCCCGGCGACACGGATACCGAGCACTGTCCCAGTCTAGGGAAGTTGCATGGATTCTTACACGGCCGCTTGTTCACCTGACGACACTGTTATACAAAACAGTGGTCCCCGCCGGCTTGAACAATGCCATGTACAGCCGCCAAACAAATACTACCTTGATGTAGTCCTTGTGTCTCTGGCAGAATTGACTCAAGTTATCTTCCTCCTTGACAACGGCAGGCAGCTGTGCACGCTTTCTGCTCTACAGACACATTTCCCTTTAGATTCTAGTTGTATGTGAGTCAACAAGCATAGACAGACCCTCTGACCTCAACTTCTGCCTCCTGTTTCTTTTATTATCCTTACATCTGTTTCCTTGATGCGACACCCGTGAAAGTCCTTTTTGGCGCAGTAAATGTTTCAGCGGAAAAAAAAACTCTACAGAAATCACCATCATCGTCGTCGTCGTCGTCGTCATAAAAAAAATGTTGTTCACTTAAAATGATCCAACTATATAATCCGAGATAATTTTTTACTGACCTTTTGTGAAGAAGGTGGCTCGTTCAGACGACGCCGTTAACAATGTACGACTGTACCTAAGCACAGCTCTCTCCGCTGTCAGTGTTACTAACAGTCATAAGCACTGCCTCGGAAATACACACAATTCTCAATGGTTCCCTACACTACCCTCCGTGAGCAGAGAATGTTGGTGACGAAATGGTCTTAATGCAAAAAGTTGGAAACACAACAGTAAGCACGAAACCAACGAAGTTTAAATCCCTGAACCAGTCGTAACACTGCGAAGTGGGACAATGTCCACAAGTCGGATGACCAAGCTTTGAAATGTGACATTCACTTCATTAGTTTAGTACAGACTGAACATTGTGTGAGTGTGATGACAAAATTCACAGTTCACAGGACTTTACCAGTCTTGCTCTCACAGCGCGCGCTTGTTTATACAGGCGCGTGAATCGTGCGGAAGGAAGAGGAAATGATGTCAGCAGAATATGATGTCCATTTGTCACACAACACTGGGCCTTCTGCACTGGCCACAGGAACGCCACGGCATCTCACTCAAAAAGCCCGTGGCATCCGGAAGGACAGTAAGAAATGGGAATTCCGCTCATTTCTAAGCGTGCGTTCTGAAGGAGGGAGAGACAAAGAGAGAAAGTAATTCCCTTGATTAGCTCAGTGCATGATTGTATTACTCACGAGCTGTGAGTAAGCTTCATATACTCTCGACATACCAGCCTACAGACATCACGACTCACGGAAGAAGTTTGAAACTGTAGCTTTACTCACGAATACGTCAGCTCCACTGACTGTAACCATGACAACAGAAGCGTTTTCTGTCTGTTATATGGTGTTGGTGTCTGGTATGGTGATGTTTGTCGGCCTGTTGCTTGTTTCCTTCACAAAGGAAGTGATTCTCCGATTTTGTGAAATGCCATCTGTCATGTCTTCTATCAAATACACAACTCAGGGGTTAATGGATATACATGTATATATATAAACTTTATTGGGATACAAGCTTGATCGACTGCCATACGTCTCGTCTGCTCTCTAACTGCCGTGACGTCACGATTCTCACCTTTAAGCTCATAGCAACCAATTCAGACAAGGACGGGTCATAGGTCATCACTTTCCACCTGGATTGACCGTCAAAATAAAACTTTACTCTAGAGACGATGCTATCTTGTTCCAAACTGGGCTGACTTATTTTCAAAATATACCTGCACTCTTATTGTTCCCTTGCAAAATGGCTGAGAAAGAAATTGTAGCAGAACTCGCAATGGCGATTGTTGCTGACATTAGTGACACTTAATCTGATTCACAATCTGACTTAATGACAAAAAGATGAACGGACTTCTGAATGAACGAATGAAACTTCTTATTTTAAAGTAGTTGTCAAGTTGTGAAGCAAGTGACCGAAGTGACGAACAAACCAGCCAGCGAATGAATGGGCGAGTGAGGTAAAGTATGTATATCGTATTGGTAAAAAAATATTATGTAGTAGTAGGAGGAGGTAAAGGAAGATAATGAAAATGATAATTCTCTTTTAAAATAGTTTTTATTGCTACCAATGGCGCAGTAGTATTTTTATTTATATTTTTATTCACATTTCGTGTGGCAGTTACGGTCCTTTCATTGCCTGGAGCGTCTGTGAGTTGATGGTGCGTCTGAAGACAAACCTTCGCTGACCCACTGGGTTATGAGCCCAGCGCCAGTCAAGGTGCGAGTGTGACAGCAGGCAGGCATGTGACCGGTGACAGGCGACAGGTCACTCTCCACGTCACTGTTGTCACGGGCAACGTCACGCCCCGTGAGCACAGCAGCAGGAGGCACCACCACACACGTGTTCGCCGTAAGAGGAAACGGACTCGATTCACATAGGATGTTCGCGTTTTACGCATGCGTGAGAACGTGTTTCCGGCCCGTTGTGTCTCGATGGAAACAGTCGTTGTGACCACGTGCTCTGTGAAGAGAACTCACTGTAGACGCCAGTGTCAACATGACTGTGTGTAAGGCCCGCAGTTTGTGACCTACAGAAGACCATGACTATTTGTTAACCTCCCACTCGACTGTTGTTGTATGTTTCTTATTTATTTATATTTTGATGACCTACCCTTAAAATACATAGCAACAATGCATTTTGTGTTGCTTATAACGACACAGTCATATGATATTTTTTTTTTTTTTGTATGAAACCCTTTTGGTCACCGGACCCACCCTACTTCAAGATAAATCTTCCAGAGAAGGAGAATGTTCTCTAGACGACATTATGGTTTAGGTGTTAATTAAAAAAAACATTTATATGTATGATGTATCGTTTACAAAAGGTTTCGGCGACACGTTCCTGTTGTTTAATATCATGTAAAAATAATTCTTTGGGGAAAGGTCTGTTATACATTCTTCTAGTGTCTTGTGATTCATTATGATATATAACTACCTTCCTCCTGTCTTGGAATGAAGACCATAATAGTTATGACCATAGCCCAGACATATCCATGATAACTATTACACGACGATTAAAATGTACAGTTTATAAATCCCCAAAATAATGAGTTTAAACAAGGAATTTTGTAAACACTAAGTAAAGAATACCTGAGCTACGATGTGCTTTGCTTTACTTTTTGGGGACATAAACATTGTTGAAGCTGATAATGATTCACTTTGTAGGATATTTACAAATACATTAACCAACATATTTCAAAATGGCTTTGTTCTTTCATAGGCAGAGCGGCATTTATTGTTAGAAACTCATAAATATTGTTATTCGTCTGAATAGGTTGCATCACTCTCTGTATATACAAGGCTTAACAAAAAGATTCTTCGTTGTACTTGTCGCTGCTTGTTCACTCTGTGTGGTGCAATAAATACTGAACACGTTCACTGGTCAAAATAATGTGTTAGTCAGGAACTCTGTCAGCGCCCGCTACACATGAGTAGCTACCACAGACCGTGACAGCGCCATGTTTATCATATTTATAGCACGTGCACAGCGGGGGAGCGTGACGATGGATGTGGAGGCAACGCTTCTGATGTCCCGACATCCTCGTCATAAGCACGTGACGATGGATGCGGGTGGGGGACAACTCCCCGAGTGCGAGACTGTGGTTCAGGCCCCTTCTTCTGTGAGACATCTACATCGAGAACTACAGCAGGGTGTGTGTGCGTGTATATATATGTTTGCGCACGCGTGTGTGTGTGTTGATGAACGGCAGGAAGACATGTCCACACTCGACCTACTTCCGTGAATCAACAGGTTTTGTGTAGAAAGTTTGTTCGAACTCCAATAATTTGATTCTGAGCACTGCTAATTTTATTTTCTCTCTGTTCTATTCTTTACTTTTTTTAAATCAAGGATTTATTTCTTTTAAGCAGTAGACTAGCACAAAATCTTAAATAGACACTGTGCGCATTAAAGCTGGAAAACCAAGAGGGTTTGCACTGTGGAAAATACAATCGTGGTGTTACTGATGCTACATCATTATACTTTAGCTGGAGCATCATTTCAATGTATATATCTATCTGTCACCCACACACATCGCTTTATCTTTGTCTCTGTCTCTCTTTCTTCCCACGGTCGCTCCTTCTCGCCCACCCAATCGGCTTCATGCTTGAAGCTTGTCTTATTTTCCGCCTGACTTGCTTAAGTACGTGTACAAGTTACAGCCTTTGTTCGTTGCTTTATTGAGAAACTCGTATGGAGCCTGCGTCCTTTCATGACCCTGATTAACCGTTACAAACGAATAAATCCGAACGGAAGAACGTCATTGGCTTTATGGGTCCAGCCCACGTAACCCTCTGCCTGACCCTCCCACACACACCACGTGCCTCTGTCTGAGAAACGAGCATTTTGATTGGCGGTGACGTTTTTGATTGAAAGACTCTTCCGACCAGCAAAAAAAAAAAAAGTGCAGTTTTCCGTCAGTCATTCTCAAAAGGGGGAAACAAAAAAGTTAAACCCGACTTTGGCTTTTCCGTGCTTTACGGGAGAAGCGCATATTACTGACGCACCCATGTCGGGTGTGATTATCGCAGGGTATTTGGGGGCTGAAGCAAGGAGCTGAAGAAAGGAGTACGGAGGAGACTAAATATCGTCTGTAGATAAGTGATGAAGACGATGTCAGCCATGCGACGCGTCTTCTCTACTGTCATCATCATCATCTTTCTTGGCGTGGTCCTCCTAGGTGAGTCTGCATCTGCCACTAATCTAGGAAAACGATTTTATTCTTTCATTCGGTCAATTTGTTCATTTGCTCGTTTGTTGATTGCTCGGTTTTTGCGCACACAAGCCGGTTGGTGTGACGCAGCCTGGTTCCCCAAGTTGACCCAGCTGTGGAATGGGTACTCGACCCCTTTGAGGGTTGAGGAAGGTAAGGGACTAGGAGCAAGGAGATGGCACTGAACACAAAACGCTGGCCCCCGAGATAAGGGAGATCACTCACATCTCACCCCCCAACCACGCTATTAGCCATAGGACTACCTTTACTTGATTGATTCTTTACCTGATTGCTTGATTATCTATCTTATGCCCATTTTCTTCTGTTTGTCGTTACTATGCCAACGACTTCAGTTTGTAAGAGTGTTAGCGTTTGGAAGTTCAAGGAGCTTCTTTCCGTTGGGAAGTAGGTAGGACGGGTACCCGAGGAGAGAAAGGAAGGTCGAGCGTGTGCGTGGACAGCTTGGAGCTCTAACCCCAGAGAACAGAAACCAATGAGTGCAGCAAACAATGAGACAGACAGAACCAAGGCAGGAGATGCCACACGGCCTGGAGTAAAGCCTCCAGTGTGCAGCCTGAGGATGTTCACAGGGCAGTCATGAGCAGAACGATAAGGAGACAATCGTACATCGCCCAGAGAAGATCCCGCCCTCCCTTTTAAAGATTTTTCTTCTTTTTTTGTCCACAAAGACATTTGGCAACATCCTCACCTAACAATAAGAGCTTGTTTTTCTGCCTCCCATCGTCAGATACAAACGTGGCATAAATTTCATTGGCATTCCACTACCCGGTCTCTGGCTGCTATGGAGATGTTTACTGGAGCAATGAAGCCCCGGGCAGAATTATAAATCATCACCAAAATGCTTTGAGTCCTCTGTTTTATCCATCACACTTTTTATTATTCTACCCTTCCATTTATTTATGCGTATATGCATTTGTTTGTTTATTTATTACGTATTAGGTGAGTGTAAGCCAGTGTTTTTCAATGTATTTTTCTTTTACATTTCAACCATTTCCTTCACTGAGGTAGTTTGAAGAATCCGTCTAGCAACATAAATGCGGTCCCTTCACTAATGTAGCTTGGCTCCCTTGTCTTAGAAATGCTCATTATTAACTGAGTACCGAGTATTATTTATCTGAGAGAGGAGGAGAATTGTTCATAGCATTCCTGTAGTAACCATCCCCGTCTCCAAGCCTGTGCTCAGCAGACCGTGAACGTGGATAAACCGACAACCACATGACGCAGGTAAAATACATTTTAAATCTGAGCCATCAATCTGAAAATAGAAGTCCGTGATAAAATGTGGACTCAGCTGTCACGCTTACTGGTCACAGGGGTCTGTACCTCCAGTGGGAATCTTCTGAGAGCCAAGATCACTTTGCCTCTGTCTGTGCGTCTGTCTGGCTGTCTCTTTGTCTGTCTCTTTGTCTGTCTGGCTGTGCGTCTGTCTGTCTGCCTGCCTCCCTGCCTGTCTGCCTGCCTCCCTGTCTGTCTGCCTGTCTCTCTGTCTGTCTCACAATTTCTTTCTCCTTTCGCTTTTCTCCTATTTCTCCTATTTATTCATTTATTTGGTATGCGGTAACCATTTAACATCGGTTTCACCGATTTTAAGCATTTTCTGCGCTGCTTTTTTATCAGAAGTTTTGCCAATATAGATGAAAGAAAAAAAATTATATTTACAATATCATTAAAAACAAATAAAGGACAAAATGAGTAAATTCCAACAGGTCGCTGGAAAGTTTTTTCCCCTATTTATAAATTTGGTTTGGCTAAGAACAGACAAAGCAATTGTATAAGATAATAAATGCTATTAAAAAAACCACTTGTCACCTAAAAATTGAGCTTAAGATCAACTTAATGTCTTCATGTCTTCCTCGTTGACAAGTGACTAAGGATTGTTACTAGGTGGTCTGAAGACAGTCCCTTAGTGATTCACCGTCGGACCAGTTTGACGAGTTGCATGACGAGCTGCTTGACAAGTTATTTGAGGATGAGATGAGTTTTTATCGAGGCTTTCCTCGAATGCATCTTTTCTTCAAACAGAGGGTGACAAAGATGGACGTTTTTGTCTGCTAGAAAAATGTTTTAACTGATTGAACGGAAGAAGAATATTTGTGCGCATGGCAAAACTGTGTCTTACATCGGTACATCATTGTATTCGTTGAGTGGATCTCAGGTCTTTCAAAAATGCTGATATTATGAGACATGTCAATCTGCCTTGAAGAATTGGAGAAAACACTGAATCGTTTGGCGAAGCTGTGACACCTGTAAAACATGGAAAAAGTAAAGGTTTCAAGTCTGGTGCTGTGCAAACTACAGGGTCTGATCGCCGCCATTGCTATCTGACCGAGTTCTGATTCCACACTCGCCTGTCGCTGAACTTGTCCACAGAAACACACAAAAGTTTCTGAAGCAAATTATGCTTTTACAGGAAATTACTGTTTCTTTCAGCTATTGCACAATACAAATTACAACAAGGGAAAATCTTTTGATCTTTTTACACTGCCATTTTCCATAGGCAGGAAAAGGAACATTATTTCTGATTGATTGGAGCCTTCTGCAGAACTGTCAGCCTCTGAAGAATTCTACGAAATACCATTAGGAAGATTAAAATTAGATATTGGATGAAAGGTGGTGGTGATAACATTTTCGTAACAGTTACCTTTGACCTGACTGTTGGAGTCTGTGCATACCAAGACAGACCCAACTTCCTGTTGCGAATAATAACTGTGACATCATGGCCTCTGAAATTTTCCAATTAGCGTTTTGTGCTTTTTCTGGAGGTGTCTGCTTGGACCGTCCGCTCCCAGACCTGACACCATTTGCTATTTCTTCCGATGTAGGGGTCAAAGGTCAGACGCTGGTGGTGGCGCCTGAAGGAGGGACGGCTACTGTCACGGACCTCACGTTGCCGTCGTCATCGGGATCCGTGACTACAGAGGCGGGCAAACGAATACTGACGTAATGTCTAACTTTACAATTAATAGATGACCGAGTAGATGAATGGAATAATGAATGGGTTGTTATGATACATGTTTACGACCTTGTCTCTATTATACAGCTTCTTCTGGAAACAGCTGAATGAAGAGATGTTTTACGGTAGAAACAGAGACATTACTCGTAATATCAATGCAGAATATTTCTGGGTTATATGTTTGCAATTTTGTACTTTTTCTTATTTAATGATTTTATTTACAAATTACACAATAACATGATTGTTTTGCAAAGAAAGAAGCGTGACATGTAATTATATGTATTAAGCCTTCTGTCAGCACTTACATACCTGTGTCTGTCCAAACATTTCTTGTTTAGTTTTCGCTCTCGCCGAGAAAATCTAAGAGCGCGAGCTGACGTGCTGACCTTTGGCCTCACATCGCCCCTCCCTCACTTTGCAGAATAGATTTTTTTTCTTCCCCGACGGTGGAGGCGGAATTCCAGTCTCGCGTGACAGTGAGCAACTTCTCGCCGTCCTTCCAGAACTCTCGTCTGACCATGACCATCCGCAACGTGCAGAGGACGGACGCCGGCAACTTCAAGTGTGTCGACCAGTTTCAGAGGTCTGCCCCCAACTGTCCCAGCGGACACCGGCTCGTGGTCGCCAGTAAGTAGTTTTCATCCCTGCACTCAGTATATGGGGCACTACTTACACAGGATTCGGTAAACATTTACATGAAGTACTTTGTGTTGTTAAACAGGGTTCAGTGAATATTGATGAAGGTGCAGGATATTTGACAGGGATGCAGCATTAATGTAGGATTAATTGGGAATTGACACAGGCTTGTAAGATATTTACACAGAGAACGATAATGATATCCACAGGATTTAATATCAATTAGGGGTTACGAAGTATTTACTACGGACGAGTATTTATGTCTGGTTTACTAGGTATCTGTCCAGCAGTCTGAAAGCACACAAACTTCGTCCTCACATAAGTCTAGGCACGTATGTATGGTTGAGTGTGGCTCAATATAAACTCTGTCGTCGTTATTGCTATCATCATCAGCGAAAAAGCAGCAACAAAACATAAGTAGGAATACTGTCCTCTGTTTCCCTCTTCTGGAGCTGTCTTCCCCTTTGTGTGGCAGGCAAGCCCACCAAGCCCGTCCTGCGCGTGGTGACGGAGCCGGTGGTGGTGGGAGGTGACGTCATACTTGAGTGCAGCTCCTCCTCCACGTCGGTTCCCAAGGTGACGGAGCTGCGGCTGGTGTACAACCTGAAGGAGAATGGCCGCCTGGCGCTGCCTCAGCCCACCGAGTCGTCACGCTTCAGGATCCCCGCCGTCACCAAGGCCAGGAGCGGCTACCGCTACACCTGCGTGGCGACGGAGAAAAACTCGCTGGACAACACCCTCACTGGAGTCCAGTCTGACGACAGCAACGAGTACATCCTCAATCCTAAATGTAAGCTCGTCAAACCTCCGACCTTACACCTTTCCTATATCTGTGTGCACACAGGGCATAGCTACTGTGTAGATTATCTACATTATGTAGACCATTACATCTTCGTTGACAGCCAAGTGGTTGAGGCGACATCTTGCTCCAAGCAAATGTTTTGGCTTTTGCTGTCAGTCGCTCCACGTTGACTTGAAACTTTGCTAATTTTTTAGAAATGTTTGCTTTACTTATAAGCTTCTAAACGAACCAAGTCAAACAAATGTAGTTTACACACCTGTGTATGCTTCACTGATGAAGGCACTCTCGTTCACAGACTGCTGCACACTCATCAACACTTTAAAAACTTAAATTCAAACGCCCAGAAGCATTTTTGTTTTCTTTATGACCTTTTGTCTCTCAGACGGCCCTGACAGAGCTATACTGAACCCCTCCAACACCAGCTACAGCGTCAACACCAACAGCCTCATCCCTGCAGTCACGTGCTCGGCCGACTGTAACCCGCCCTGTGACATCAACTGGTACAAAGGGACCGTCATCACACAGACGGTAGGTCACTCATGTGGCTTGGTTGGTCAGCAGGTAGATGGATGTGTGATATCATGGCTGGCTTAGTTTGATTGTGAATATTGACTCCTAGTGTTACACTAGTGTGTCACGTGACTTCATTATGTCATGTTTATGATGTTTATATGTGTGGTGTGTGGCAAGGGCCCTCAGCTGAACCTCGGCTCCGCGGACAAAAGTAAAGCTGGCAACTACTTCTGTCGAGTGGAGAACACACAAGGCAAGAAAGAGTCGCCGGTCTCCATCACTGTCACAGGTAAGGGAACCAAACAGCCGTACCCGCTAAAGCTAACAGTTCTCTAAGTAGATGATGATGATGATGATGATTGATTGATGAGTGATTGATGATTGATGATGATGTCCAGACCAGCTGGGCAACACAAGGTTGACTCCGGACACCTCACAGTACACCGTACCCACGGGTACCACCCTCCCGGACATTGTGTGCCAGGCTGACTGCACCCCAGCTTGCACTTACACGTGGGCACGTGACGGACAGGCACTCGGGGTGGCCACCCAGACCCTTCGGTTGGGGAGCGTGACCCCCAGCATCAGCGGCAGGTACACGTGCACTGCAAGCAACGGCGCTGACAGCTCCAGCGTCTCCTTCACTCTTGACGTCCAGTGTGAGTTGTCATGTCACGTCCAGTGTCAGTTGTCATG
This sequence comes from Pomacea maculata, assembly GCA_004794325.1. NCBI lineage: Eukaryota > Metazoa > Mollusca > Gastropoda > Architaenioglossa > Ampullariidae > Pomacea > Pomacea maculata. Next base: position 124,116 of record SRHC01000906.1, read on the forward strand.
TCACGTCGGTGTCATGTCACGTCCAGTGTGAGTTGTCATGTCACGTCCAGTGTCAGTTGTCATGTCACGTATCGTCATTTAAATGCTACTTAAAGCTGCCTTTCTGTTTAGGAGACAATGGCATATCGTTCTTTTTTCATGTTCCTGTTCGATATAATTTTCTTATCTTTATTTTTTATCTTTATTTAAATTGTCTTTCTTTTTTCAGCTTTCTCTTCCTGAAATTCTGTTTGTTTTCCTCCTTTATGTTCCATTCTTATGTTCAGTCGCTCTTATGGAAGCCAATGTTTCCATTTGTTAATGAATTTGTTTCTGTTATCATCTGTTTGTGTCTTGATCTCTCTTTTATTTTTCATCACATTTCATTCTAAAAAAAAATTGATGTAAAAAGAAAAACGAGTAATTGGTTGCAGACCCTCCATCAGTTCCGGCCAGTGGAGATTTCATTTCCCCTGCAACAAAAAGTTACAGGGCAGAAGAAGGCGCAGTGGTCCTTCCAGACATCACGTGCTCCGCAAGCTGCAACCCCTCGTGCACAATCACGGTACTGGCTCCTGCACTTCGTCCTTCCCAGTCGTCGTCGTCGTCGTCGTCATCCACAGATCAACCATTACCGTTAATCATTTATAAATCACTAGTCATTTTTCATCAACATCAATTACCATCTATTGTCATTACAGATCTTGCACTTTACAGAAAAGTTACAAAATATGGATGAAATTAATTATCATCGTCATTCTTGTGTCCACCACCTCAACCTCATCATTATCACCATCGTTTTAGTCATCACCCCCATCATTGGCATGGTTGTCGTATCATTCTTTCTCACATAATTCTGCCATCTCGCTGTGCTTTCAGTGGACTAAGAACAATCTGAACTACAACTCAGGCCCGATCCTCTCCCTTGGCACGGCACAGCGTGACGACACCGGAAGTTACAAGTGCACGGCCAGTAACGGCCTCGGTAACACCAGCGTCGTGGTTGACGTGCAAATTGAGTGTAAGATATTCACACATTGTGTTGACTGAGTGTAAGATACTCACACATTGTGATGACTGAGTGTGAGATACTTGCATATTGTCCAACTGATCCAGCATGCACTTTTTCCTGTACTCTGGTATCATTTTGCTTTCTCTTGTCCCTCTGATCGACAATCTCAGTCATTTCATGTTGTATCCATCTCAATTTTTCAGTTACAGTCTTTTCAATTTGTTTCTTCCCATGTTCTTTTATTCCTGATTTGTCCATCATTTGTGTAACTGCCATGACCCTGTCCGTGGTTTGCAGACCGACCAAACAATGCCACCCTCACTCCCTCCTCCACACTTTATACGGTGGTGAGCGGTGTTGACGTCATACCGGAAGTGAAGTGCAGCGCAAACTGCAACCCGACCTGTCAGTTCCAGTGGTTCAAGGGTGGGGCTCCTGACCCCATTCAACAGGGGGCTTCGCTGACCCTGGGGGCAGCTGCGGTGGAGAAGGCCGCGACCTACAGGTGTCGCGCGTGGAATAGACTCGGGGAGGTCAACAAGGAGATCGCCGTCAGCGTCCTCCGTGAGTTGTGTGTGCTGGCAGTGATAGTAGGATGATGGAGAGAGGACTGATGAAAAGAAGAAAAAATAGAGCAGATAGATATGTAGATTACATAATAATAGATTGAGAGACTAATGGTCAGAAGCAGAAACATTAGGTACAAATGGAGGGAGGGTTGTGGGAGTTGGTGCTTTACGCCGAGCCAGCAGGTAAGACTATATCAAGGACAAAACAGCCAGCCCTGTAAACAGATGCCCCACACCGAGAAAAAAAAACCAAACAAACAGTGTGCTCGAGACGAGATTTGAACCCAGGACAGACAATCCTCACTGGTGACAGGCACTAATTTGTGTGGAAGGAGAAAAAGAAGGGAAAAAAAAGCTTTTACAGGGAGGAAAATTGGGGGGTAGGAGGGACGGAAATAATGTTAATGGAGGCAAGAGAGAGAAAGGAGAAAGTGAGCGGATTGTTTGTTGGATTGGTGAATAATATCGTCGAATGTAAGTTGGAAGATAATCGGAAATACACTCGCTGCAATTAATATCGAGGGCCGGCAAATCACATCTTTCAAATGATGGACATGTTTGTCTTCGTGTCTCTACCTGCCCGCTACAGATGGTCCTCTGTCTGTCACCTTGGACCCCGCGCGAGACAGGGTGGCTGTACCCGCAGGAGAACTGCTGCCTACCATAACCTGCAGCGCCCTCTGCAACCCGGGGTGCAGCTACGCCTGGGTCAAGGACGATGCCTCGGAGCCGTTGACAAGGGGAAGGACGTTAACTCTGGATCGTGTTACACAGAGTAGTGCTGGCATCTACAAGTGTGTAGCCACCAACCCACACGGCGCGGCCAACAACAAGTTTGAACTTGCTGTACAGTGTAAGCTTCTTCCTTCCTCTTGTCTGCTTGGTTTGTTTAACATTTTCTTTGCTTTATATTACGTCATATTCATCCTTCTTGTCTTTCTGGTCATTTCTTTTTCTTTGTGCTCTGGTTGTTTTTTTTTTTTTCGGATTTCATTTCTCGCATGCTGGACCATAACCAGTTTGTTTTATATTCTCTTATTTCATCTGTGTTTTTGACTTTTTTAAAATTCTTTTTTTTCTGTTCCTTGAATTATTCTTTTATGTTATTTTAAACTTTTACCTTTTTATATTTTTTAAAAAAATTTACCTGTTGTTGGCTACTGCTAAGGTAATGGGTGATTATTGTAAAGAATAATGAACTTTGAATCGACGCGATCAAACTTGAACACCAACACTAATAAATTAAATATAAATGTTTGTTATCAAAGACAAGAGCACGATCTGTGACGACACAAAGATGCTTCACTGGCAAACTTTACTGTTTTCCTCCAGTCGGCCCCAGCAGCACCATCACCCTCAGTCCTGCTAAGGATGTTCACGATGTGGCTGAAGGAGGCAACTTGACAGTAACCTGCAGCGCCACCTGTGACCCACCCTGCAGCTTCCGGTGGAGAAACAGCACCGGGCAGACGGTAGCAGGCGACGCAACTCTTCGCCTGACGACGTTGAGGACAGACAACTCTGGAAAGTACACGTGTGTTGCCGACAACAAGATTGGCACACCTGCAGAAAGGTCAATACAGGTCAACACGCTCGGTAAGCAGAGTTCACTCCCAGAAGGCACTACAACTCGTAATTGGGGACTTAATAATAATTTTATTAATAATAAATAGTAATAATAATGATAATAATAGCATCAAAGAAACTGTTCATCTCGTGTTGCAGTCGGGCCCACCGGCAGGATTACCATTTCCCCGCCAGGTCCGACGGTGACCCTGAAGCAGGGACACTCTGTGGTCCTGTCCTGCTCTGCCGGGTGCTCGCCCTCCTGCACGTACCAGTGGACTAAAGGCGCCCAAGTCTTGTCGTCAGCCAATGGAATCTTGACACTCAATGACGTCAGCAGACAGCAAGATGGCGTGTACAGCTGCCAGGCGACAAACTCTGCGGGAGAAGGAACTCAGAAAATAACTCTGGAAGTTCAGTGTAAGTCTGACCACAGCGACCCCTACCACCACAGCAACACATCACTCAGCAACCAAGAATGGACAGGATAGGAAATGGCGGCTTGAGCAAAGACAGGGACATTTTTGGTGTTTTTTTTTAAATTGATGTTATTAATTAGATTTTTTTTCTTTTAATTTTTTTGTTACTACTATTCTTTCTGGTCTGTTGCCTTTCAAATTTTGTAGCGATAACAATCGCCTTGTTTTTTTTTCAATGACTTTTTCGCTGTCTCAGACGGACCTGGTGACAGCATGACCTTTAACCCCGACAAGACGTCACACACGGTGCAGGAAAATGCCAACTTGACCGTGACATGCGCGGCGGACTGTAAGCCAGCCTGTGACTTCCGGTGGACGAAACAAGGCGCTGCAGTGGCCCAGGGGGCTGTGCTGTCGTTGCCTGCCGTGCAGCGGGACCAGGCGGGGGACTACCGGTGTCTGGCGGACAACGTGGTGCACGCTCCGTCCTCAAGGGTCGTCACTCTTACTGTCTTATGTGAGTTCCTTCCCCTTGTCTCTCACAATTATTACCAAAGACACAGCAACATATAATCATTGGCAATAGGGAAATGTTATCCCGATGTACATCCCGAGTGAAGACGACATCGTATTTAAAACCCACACTGACTACATACTGACTGTTGTTGTCCACGTCGCAGATGGTCCCAGTGACGTCACGCTGTTCCCGGATGTGACAGAACTGTTCCCGGCACGTGGAAGTAACGTGTCAGTGAAGTGCTCTGCCACCTGCAATCCCTCCTGCACCTACACCTGGTACAAAGGGGCGCGAGTAGTCCCCTCTACGAACGGCGTCCTGATGTTATCCTCCCTGTCAACCCAGGACAGCGGACAGTACGAGTGCAAGGCCGCCAATAGCATCGACCCCTCCTCCTCCAGATTCGTCAACATCTTAGTCAAAGGTCAGCACTTGTCTATGACATAGTTCATTAGGTCACCGCAGTCATCATGGCACTTTTCAGTGAAATATAAGCTTATAAATTTATAAATAAACACCACGTGTTGTAAAGTAGGAAGCTGTGGCTTCTAGAATGCTGTTGCGCTATCCCGGGCAGTCAGTGTTTTGTCTTATTTCAGAACATTTTGTAGAATTTTCAGTTATTGCTCACACCCACATCCTCCCGACATTTTGCTTCCAGCCGGGCCAGGTACCAGCATCCGGTTTAACCCTCCCGAGGATTCAGTCTTCGTAGTAGAGGGAAGACAACTGATTGTGGACTGCATCGCGGAGTGCTCTCCCGCCTGCACCTATGTGTGGAAGAAGGGGACTCGCCAGGTGGCACAGGGTCCGACCTTGCGGTTCTCGGCCATCACACGGGAGGATGCAGGTGGCTACTCCTGCTTCGCGTCCAATGACGCCGACAACCAGGCCTCGAAACCGCTTCAGGTGGATGTCCAGTGTGAGTCCCACCCGAGTTCATTACCCGGCTTGTCATTCAGCATCCACTCATCTATTGCTCGTCTTTACCATCTACTTTTATCCATTTTGGTCTCTTTCATTTATTTGTACCCATCTGTGTCTGAGATTTTATCGACTTTGTGTGTAGCATTCACTTTTATTTACCAAATATTGTAATATTGTATTTGGTGACAGAGGGATCTCTTATTGTTCAGTTTGTCACACCCACACTCTGAAAACTTATTCCTGTTCTTGGTGTAGACGGGCCCGGGAGGTCGGTGCTGCTGTTTCCACCCGGCACCAACTCCACTTACTACCGGTTCCAGGAAGGGTCGCCGTACAACATCAAGTGCTCAGCCGACTGCCACCCGCCCTGCACGTACCGCTGGTTCTACGGGTCGCGGCTTGAACCTCAGTACACCAGCGGCGTGCTCTTCTCCGACTCCGCCACCCTGAATGCCACGGGCTCCTACTCCTGCCAGGCCACCAACGGCGTGGGTACAGGGAGCTCCTATGTCGTCTACATCGACATCCACAGTAAGTCGTAGTGCCAGGTGCTGCTGTGACACCGATGTGAAAACAAGGATGATGATGATGATGATGATGAAGGCATGAATATATTATAATAACAGATGGTAATCAATGATAATGAATGCTAATTGGAGAATGATAATTTATAATTAATGAGAAATTAGTATTGATGATTATGTGATGATGATGATGATGATGATCTATTCACAGCTGGGCCCGGAAGCAATCTCACCTTCAGACCGGAAGGAAATCGGCAGGTAGTGCGTGAGGGCGGGGACTTGCTGGTCACGTGCTCTGCCGACTGCTCGCCGCCGTGTAGTTACAGATGGAAATTCGGCACGGAGGAGCTGACGACAGCAGGGGGTCACCTGGACCTGCCCGTGATCTCCCGCAACCAATCAGGACTCTACACGTGCATCGCTCAAAACGGAAACGGAAACCAAGGCACGCGACAGCTCAGCGTGGACGTGCAGTGTATGTATATCTCCTTCCTTCACCTGCTCCATCGCTTGGGTGTGTGTTACAGATGGTGCGGCCCTCACTCCTTCCTTGGTCCGCCGTTTGGCTCGTGTGGGTGTAAGTTACAGGCTGTATGGACACAGACGATGTTCTCGGCCTGGTTTCGTGATTCTGTATACACGAGTACAGTCGGGTCCTCAGAGAATGTGGGTCAGGGTGAGTAAGATTTGAAATTCTTTCCTTTTACAGACGGTCCAGGCGCGACCATTTCGCTCTTCCCGTCCAACACCACGCAGACCCTCAACGAAGGAGCCTCGATGTCCATCAAGTGTTCCGCCGACTGCAGTCCCAAGTGCGTCTACGTGTGGTCACGTGGGTCCGCTGTCAAACAGAACGTGTCGTCGACAGATGGCGTGCTGACCCTGGTGACCGTGGGGCCGGAAGATGCCGGAAATTACCGATGTACGGCTCGGAACAGCATCGGACTTGAGGCTACCACCGAGGTCACTGTTGTGGTTCAAAGTGAGTTCAGCGTGTTTCTGTTGGTCGCTCTATCTGTTCATTGCAGATTTTTGGATCTTAGTCTTGATACGTTTGTGGTTAACCATTTTCACACTAAATTCTTGTGAAAGAATATGCGACTCACTTGCGTGCGTGTGTGTGTGTGTTTGTATGTTACCCTCTAGCTGGACCAGGAAACACCGTTAAGATAGAGCCTAGTCTCGCTGTCTACGAGATCAGCGAAGGCACGGACCTACAGATGAAGTGTTCGGCCACGTGCTCCCCCCGCTGTACGTACACGTGGTATTTCGACTTCGAGCGCGTGAAGGCTCGGGACGGCATTCTTCTCAAACCGAACGTGTCGAGGGCCGACAGCGGGCCGTACATCTGCTACGCGGCCAATGACGTCGGCATCCAGGGGTCCAATCAAATCAAAGTTGACGTCGTTTGTGAGTAGACTTCATTCTCTTCTGGGTCTCAGCGTCTTTCAAAGTGTGAGTGAACTACTGCTCCGAATAAGTCCAGGGTGGGTGGGAAGGACACGGCTATTTAAAAACGTACACACTGACCAACACAAAATGAGAAACGTTTTCTCCGAGAACAATCACGTGCTTGACAAAATGTTTGGAATGATATTTATTTACTCAACGCTATATTCTCCTGCTGCAAACGTAAGTTCACGTCTCAGTCTTGGATCATTGGAGGCAAATCTTTTATTTCATTTACTTCCATAGAACCACTGGCCAGATCTTTCATCAGCAATACCAATAGCTAGAAAAAAAATTACCCATAATTTGACTAAAATATTTTGGTTACATATGCATGGTTCAAGGTTTTGTCATCACTTACACAAATTTACCCAACAGATGGACCCGGGAACAGTATTCAGCTCGATCCAGAGAACGCTCTGCAAATAGAGGCAGGAAACCCCTTCTCCCTGCGCTGTTCTGCCGACTGTCGCCCTCCCTGTTCCTACGTTTGGAGTCTAGGAGGTCAGATCAAGCCTTCAGAGGGAGGAAAGCTAAATATCGGAAAAGCCAGCGAAGCGGATGCTGGGAACTACACTTGTCGCGCTTCTAACAAATTAGGGGCGACCTCGTCAAAGCCTTTGACTGTGGAAGTCAACTGTAAGTAGTAAGCCAGTTATGTGGTGATCGTATTTATAGAAATGGGACATATAGACCCCATGAATAAAATTATCCCAGTTAGGAAAGGGAACCAGCTAGTTAAGTTACTCCGACAGGCAGACTAACACGGTTCTGCAGTAAATGAGGACATGAAGTTACTAACCTGATTGGCATAGCGGGAATTCCTTATAAAGAGTGTAATTGGACGATCAACTTACGACATACTACTGCTACTCCATTAGAAGGTTTTGTCAAATTTCGTGAGCGCTTATGTCAAACTTAATTAGTTATGATCTCTGCTTCATTTTCCCTGAGGTGGAAGGGTTTTAGAAGTAGGCCTGTCTCGAGTCCACGAACATAGGTTTGAGCCGATATCTCCGGCTACCCGATCTACCCTGCGTGGTAGGGTAGAGTAAGAGGCTGGGTAAATGTTCTTCATGAATATGATCCCAGAGAACTGAGCACTGAGTATATGCTCTAAAACTATTTTTCATCTTCACTCTACTTCGTTTCCAGACGGTCCAGGAAGCAGTATCGCCCTTCACCCTGCGCCTGACCCCGCCCTCGTTATCAGTGAAGGAAGTGACCTGACAGTCACGTGTTCCGCCCGCTGCCGTCCTGCGTGCAGTTACTCTTGGTACGTCATGATCCTTGGCCGATTTTCGATCTCGACAGAAGTAAATAAACAAGTTTTCAGAACAGGAACTTTAGGGCTGTGTGTAATACATTCAGGGGTGACACGAGGATGAGAGAATTTGGTGGATACAGAGATTTTCTCACTGTGACTGTCCAGGTACGAGGGCACCAAGCGTGTAACATCAGGAGACGGCGTTCTGTTCATACCCGGGTTCAACCGCACCCACCCACGCTACTACACCTGTGTTGCTGACAACGGTGACAGCAAGGCCACAGCTGTACTTCAGGTAGAGGTGAACTGTAAGTACTGTGGATAGAGATGAGCAAGTAATGCGGGCAGAGGTGAGGTGTAGGTGACAGTTTCGGTGATAAAACAACCAACAGATTCTTTTAGTATTTTTAAAAAAATAATCATCTTGCTTCTGTGTCCAAGCTGTCCAGACGCTATATCTTACCTGTTGATATGTACTTTATGTGGCAGACGGCCCGGGTGATAAAGCAAACCTTTTTCCAAACTCCTCGACTATCACGGCTCCAGTGGGGGAGTCGCTGTCTGTACAGTGTTCAGCGGACTGCAGTCCCCCCTGCCACTACACCTGGACCAGGTGGGTGCGCACCTCGTTGAACAACATTGTAATCAACATTCTACCCTCACCTGCTTACTGACTCAATCAAAAAAGAGTGGCAGACGTGCTAATGTCATCAGAGTCGTGGCAGACCTACTAGAGTATGTAATATCTATGTAGGGCTCTCTGTCCACGTGCTGAGATAATATATGTAATGTATATATAATGTACTTATTACAGTCTGTGTGTTGACTTAAAGCTCAGTGTACCCGTGATGTTATCAGGGGTGGGGTGCACATCCAGTCTGACAGTCTCGGGGTGCTGCTGCTGAAGAACCTACAGCCCGAGGCGAGAGGCGCGTACGTGTGTTCGGCGTCCAACACGATCGGCAAGGCCGCCACGGCCAGCGTGGACATCCAGCTGCTGTGTAAGGACCACCTGCCCGGGGCTCTTGTCCTCCTGTGACATTTTGTACCATGCCTTTCTTCCTTTGACTCTTTTCTGTCATCTCTTTCTTGAGAGTACATCTTTCTACAATGTCTTTCTGGATGTCATGTGGTGTTTTACTGAATGTTAACTCCTGTCTATGTTTTTTCTAGACAGTATATTTCTCTGTAGTGGGTTTATATTAGTTATCTTCATTTCTATGCCAGCTAAGGACTTTTTGAATCATCGTAACATATTTTATGGATTAAAAACAATAATTCAGTTTCTCAAGTGTTCTGTCTACTTGATTCGCCATTACAGCGGGTCCTGGGGCATCCATCCGCTTCACTCCCTCCGGTCTCACCAGGCGGGTGGCAGAAGGAGAAACATTCAATGTTACCTGTGATGGCGACTGCTTGCCGGCCTGTCACTTCTCCTGGCTCAGGTATAAAGAAACTGTCGACGACAGAATGATGATACTAGTAGTACTGACGACGAAATGTCGAAAGCTTTATTGATGTTGTTGACAACGACGATTGTCGATGATGATTGATGATTGATGGTGGTGATGATGTGCAGAGATGGCAATGTGGTGTCGAAAGAGGGGCTGCTGCAGCTGAGGACAGTGAAGAGGGCCGACAAGGGAGTTTATCAGTGCAACGCCGTGAACTCTCTGGGGGTCAACGTTACTCAACATCTGTCACTTGATGTCACGTGTGAGTGTAGCGCGCGACAGACAGACAGACAGACAAACAGAGTGGATGTGTGTAGGATGTAAACGTACACACGTGCCTAACATGTGAAGCTGAGTACCTATAGATGAGCAGACGATCTCTATCGCATACCCTGATCATGCGTTCGCGAGGTAGAACTCCATGAACTGACTTCCTGCGTCTTTCAGACGGTCCTTCTGGAAGTGTGGAGCTGTTTCCACCCGAGAGGTCGCGCGAGCTGACGCAGGGCGAGACCCTGAGTGTCAAGTGCTCGGCGACGTGCAGCCCTCCGTGCTCTGTGCAGTGGACCAAGGAGGACAAGGTGCTGAGCGGCAAGGAGGGTGTGCTGCTCCTCTCCAACATCCAGTCCGACGACAGCGGCGTCTACACCTGCACCGCCGGCAACGGCGTCGGCACCGACAACGGCGTCAACCTCACTGTCCACGTCAACTGTACGTGCACTCTCCTAACGTCATAACCGTTACAAATCTTTCCCCCCTTCTCTCTCTCCACTCCACTCGCTATCTTCTTTTGTCATTCTCTCCATATCTCTACACAGACATGTATCTGTCTGTTTGAATGACTACATCCCTGTCTACTTACGAACGTCGTTGTCCATACTCTCCCTCCTCTTTGTTCTCACCTTCTCCTCCGCCTTCCCAGTGTACACTATGTACGAGCCTGAGTTTTTTTTTTCTGCAGTTGGCCCAGAGAACTCAGTGATGTTCCAGCCGTCAGATCTTTTTCCATCCATCGTTGAAGGACAGACTTTTCAGGTGAGCTTTCTCTTCTTTTTGACATCAGTTGTGACTGTGGGGAGAAGACAGCGAGAGAGAGGAAAGAGAAAGTGGAAGACAAAGCATCAAACACTTCTAACATTTTCTCTACAGGTGCGTTGCTCGGCCCACTGCCTGCCCGCCTGCTCCTACACCTGGCACTATGGCGGCGACGGCAGCAGCAAGGTGGTGTCACGTGACGGGCTGCTGACCCTGCCGGCGGTCACGCGGCAGGATGCTGGCACCTACACGTGTCACGCGGACAACGGCGTCGGGCGGCGCGTGACTCAGGACCTGCAGCTGGCCGTCAGGTGTAAGCATCACCACACAGACTCCTCTCGCTCAACCACAGGCTTAATCGCAGACATTTCCCCAAAACTGACTGAAAGGCGAAGAGTGGAATAGGGAGACATTGAAGTGTGAACACGTGTGAACATGAGTGCATGTGAACGTGTATGCAATATGCAATTGTTTCCCTGACGTTACCACATAATCATACAGACCGCCTTACAGACAGATGACGAGGTGATAATAACGAACAGGACGAAAAAAATCGACGATCGTTGCCGAATAAAAATAAATCTTAAAAACAAAACAATTTTGAAATGAACAACAGGAGAATCCCATGAAAATGATATTCACGCATCGACATTACAGTTCCTCCCAACCTGCCGACCTTTGACCCTGCCAGCACGTCCTACACCATCAGAGAGAGAATCGACAGCGTGTCGGACATCCGCTGCTACGTCGACTGCAACCCGCGCTGTAACATCACGTGGCTAAAGGACGGCCAATCGCTGAATATTTCCGGTAACGTCCTCGCCCTGACCACTCCCGACAGGTTGGTACTCGAACTGTACTTTGACCATCCGGTGACGTGGCTAGGATTTAAACAGAATTACCGTTGACCAACAGTGACGTACATCATCGTTGATCCAATGGCCTTCATTTACTTTTGTGAGCAAGTGACTGGCTGGTTATCCGGCATTAATTTAGCCACGTGACCTAGCATCCCTAGTTTTATTTTTTACGATAAACACAAAATAATCAGCCCAGGGTGTATGGTATCGAGGTCAGGGTTAAATCTGTCCAGTAACTTTCATTAACCCACAATTTTCAGTAAGCCAGTAATTATCTTCAATATTTCAAACTTTGCCACTGGCTACATTCACGTGTTCAGACTGAGGGCATTAGAAGGGCAAGGCCACACTGTCGTGTTATCTGTGCACGTGTTTTGCTGTGTGCTGACAGACAGGCGGATGGCGTGTACACGTGCAGGGCGACCAACGACCTCGGCGAACGCGAGAAAAACGTTACCATCAACGTCAACTGTGAGTCAAGACCCAGTACTGCCGTCACTTTAATCTTGATAGCCTCAGTTCTCCTCCCTGTCTCCTTGGTTTGATGCAGACTAAAAATTTGCTTGTTTGTTTTTAACATTTTTAATCAAAGTTTGTTTGTTTATTTGTTTTTAACGCCGTGCCATGCAGCGGACATAAACTGTAGACTTTATGAATGCACAGGGGAAGTGACGTCATAGGGTGGTACATTAAGAGAAGAATAACCGCTTTTCATGCAGTTTAGCGTTTTTTAAAAACATGTTTGCTGCCAGGGGTTTTATTCTATATTTATTTGGTGGGGATGGGATGAGGTCTGTTTGTGTCCGCCAGTTCAGTCTTGTCAGCTTATTCTAGTACAAAGCCTTCCAGAGCTGTCTGCAACTCGGCTTTTTACCTGAGTGTTGTCTCTGAGTGTTACCTGAGTGTTCTCTCGCGTGTTTCAGACGCGCCGTCCATCACGTACTTCACCATCAACGAGAGGCGCGCCTCCTCCGTCGCGCGCGAGAATGACCCCGTGACCCTGAACTGCCGCGTGAGCAGCATGCCACCCTCCACCATCCAGATCTACAACGGCTCCACCCTCATTTCGGCCATGACCAGCACGTTACAGGTGTTCACACTAAATCCTACCTGCTAGGTGTCTGTGTTCAGTCGATTTTCGCCTTGTCAAACATTTTAGTCGATGTTCCTTCGGTCAGTTGGTTATTCACGGATCAATGACCCGAGATATTAGAGGTCACCAGACACGTAAAGGTGAACACCAAATACTGTCGCACAGACATACATTGCTCATTGACATACAGACATACATTGCTCATACTCCCAATCCAGGTCAAGAGCATGATGCGTGTTCACAAGAAGGAACACTAGACAGCCAATCAAAATCGTCATCGATACCACTGTCACATCAACATCGTTTTCTGATGACATACTGATGAGCTGATATTTCTGCAGGCAAAATATTCTTGGCAAAATGCCAAGTGCCTGGACTCTGGAATGTACACGTGTAGAGCCGACAACGGGGTGGGACCTCTAGTTTCCGTTATGGCGGAACTCCGGGTACATTGTAAGTACCCCTGTACGTTACTTCGTAGATGCGTAGATGTGCGTGTACGTATACATGAGCGTGTGCGCGTGCGCGAAGAGGTGATTCGCATAAAAATTTGTCCATGAAAAAGCTTGTCATGCAGACAGACGCCATACAGTTTGTTACGACATTTACATATATAGCCACATTGTTACGGACGATTGTACGTATCAACTCCTCGTGCCCCCAGGTGTACCACGGCTCGACCCCCGTGTGTTCAAACTGCCCTTCGTGGCCGCCAACTTGGGTGACACGGCCGTCATCCACATACCCGTCATCGGGGAGCCCACCCCGTCCTTCCAGTGGTACCGGGTGCACGGTGGGGTACCCGGCGAGCCGCTAGCAGCCAAAGACCAGCGTGGCCAGAGCGACAAGTAAGCTCAACCATGGCTGCTGCTTTCTCCTCTCCGTTGTCAGATTAGTTTTGCCTCTTAGTCTACATATTCCGACTTCTATTGTCTCTCCCTCAGCTCGTCTGCTTTGTTAGCGATGTTGTGCATCAGCATGAACGGTTCTTTGTTTACGTTTTTTTAAAACAGTATTTTGTTTGTGTTGCTAGCAGTGTTACTATCTTGTATTATATCAGTATTACTATGGTGCTGCGGATGTGTGATAAGGGAGGAGTCGGGCAAATAGACAGGTAGAGAGACAGGTAGACAGGAGGGTGACCGTCTTCTCTTCTCCGACAGGTTCTTCGTGTCGACCCCCAGCAGCTCCACGCTGACGATCCAGAACGTTCAGCTGGCCGACTACGGAGACTACCTAGTTACCATGGGCAACACCATCGGGACGAGCAACTACACGTTTTCGGTTGTACCGAAAAGTAAAGTCTTGGGTTCACCCTTTTATTTTACATTAATTTATTTCTTCTTCCTATTTCAGTTGTCTTCTGTCCGCTCTCTTTCTTTCTTCATGTTTTGTCATTTACTCCCCTTCATTGTCATCTTCTTCACCATCTTTGTTATTTTTTCTCCACCCTTGTTCTTTCTTCAGATGCTGCTGTTTCTTTAGTTGTGAGATGTTAGAACATAGGGCACAGCTGCTTGCTGTGGATAATTTCCATAGCTGATGAATTCTTCTCCGTATAAAAGTTCTATTCGATACTTTTAAAACCATCTTCTCAACAAAGATGATGATGATGATGATGATGATCGCTTAATCTGCAAGGTGCTCCTTACCGCGCCAGTCACCTGACGGCTCGCCCAATCGACGCTCACGCCGTGGAGGTCACGTGGTCCCCGGGCTTCAATGGCGGGGCGCGACAGCAGTTCAGCCTGGAGTACCTCAAGGACGGCACGAATGGGTGGCGGGCCCTGGCGCTGGACCCGACCATCGACGACATGACGACTTCCTTGAGCGTCAACGTCTCGGATTTGAACCCCGCCACCGCCTACACCTTCCGCATCCGATCGCGCAACGCATACGGCTACAGTGACTACTCCAACACTGCCCGTGTGGTCACCGATGGTGAGTTGTGGGCGTGGTCACTGATAACGTGTGGGTGTGGTCACCGATGGTGAGTTGTGGGCGTGGTTACTGATGATAACGACGTGTGGGCGTGGTCACTGACGGCGAGTTGTGGGCGTGGTCACTGATGGCGAGTTGGAGGAGCAGCTTTGTACACTCAATCACGATTTGCTGTCATGTGTATAGGATGCTGTTCTCCAACAGCTTTCTTTGTCCTCGTCTTCATCATTGTCTCCGCTTTTTCCTCTTTCGTCTGTCTCAGTCGCCAGCCATCTTGACACGCACTCAGTGATAAGTTCTGTATTTGCCGTAACACAGCCAAAGCAGTTTTTACTTGATTAACTCACAGATGTTTAGTCTTCTGTATTCATTTATTACTGTTTTACTTTGTCAGCGGCTCCGGACGGTCTGGTTGCCCCTGGCAACGTCAACACCCTGCCCGTGTTGTTAGGAGTTGGCCTGGCGGTCGGTTTTCTAGTAGGAGCTGGTATTACAGCCATCGTAGTGGTCTCTCGATGTCGACCTCGTGCGAGAAAAGGTTAGTTGCAAGCAAAGGTCAAGTTCATCAACATCATCACCATCATGCAATCATCATCATGATCATCATCCAATCAATCTCATCAAATTTTTTTTGTTGCAGAGAAAATGGTATGATCGTCTTCTGTTCCGCTAGTGTCATAAAATGATTTTCTTAAAACGTGAATGTCTGAACCTAGCTTTATTTTCTATTCCTTCGCTTCGAAACAAAATCCTACGATGCAAATTTGCACAAAAACGAATTGCGCTCACAACATCAACACTTTGTAACTTTCATCAAACAGTTTTCTCGCTTCTGAAACTTTGTTTTGACTCTTAAAGCTTCCGAAATGGTGTAAACTCTCCTTAAGGCCTTCTCCTGTTAGTGAATTGGTACACAGCGGTCAGTTAAAAAAGATATTGTCACGTTTTGAGATTGGTTCCGGGGTAGGCCCTTGATGTGAATACTCTTCTTTCCTTAATGGTAGAAATGATATTTGCACAACTTTTATTTTGTAGACGAAAGCCCCATCGACGACGCTCGCAGCGACACGACATACGACACGCTGTACCTGCGGGACGCGCTGTGGGCGCAACACCACATCAAGCTGCGCTCCAACACCGGAAGTACGAGAAGTAAGTGCCTTGGGTTCCTGTCGGCCTTAACACAGTACGGGAAGTTCCTGGGAGTAGAGAGGGGGATCTTTGCTGGGTGCAACACCGGCAGCACCAGTTCCTAGGGTCTTTGTCGGCATCAACACCAACAGGACAAGAAGTCTTTGTAGGTCCCTGATGGCACCAGCATCAGCAGTCTTAGAAGCAGGTTCAGCCAGCTCTGGCACCCGGAGTATTGCATGTTCCAAGGGGAGGTGTGAGTGGAGGGTCGCCGCAGATGTTGTTTATTGTTGATGGTGACCTTCTCCTGTTGTTGTCTCTTGCTGTTGGTGTCTGGGAGGCGTGCTGAGGCAGCAGTGGTGGTGCACTGTACTGTCAGATCCTTTATGTTGCCACCGTCCTTGATGATGCTCCACAGATATGTGAAGCGGTCGGTTTCCAGGATGTTCTCTCCTTGAAGCTGGACTGGGAGTTCCTTCTTCTTATCACCAGTCTTCAGTCTGTTGATTTTTTAGGCCAGTCTTCTCCACTTCCTTTGACAGCCTACTCATTTATGGCAAAATTGAAGGCTTTTATTACTTTTTATATCTGTTTATATTTATCTAAGACCTGTTTGAGTTCTCTTTCTTGTTTGTTTTCATTACACGTCAACAACATATAGGTGCTGAGCCTGTCACAATGTGTGAATGTAGGCGGTATTTTATCTAGTTAGATATTCTCCATTAAGCCTCATTCTAGCTAGTTTGGGGCTTATTTGATTTGAAGAATAGCAGGGTATTACAAGGCTAGTCATTGAAGTCTCCTAGTTCCTTTACCTTCACTTATTTTTATTGCTGGCTTTATGGCTTTTCTTCTCTCTGCCGGTGAAATAACAATGTAACAATTAGATTGGTGATTTTAGGACCAGTATTTTGCTTTACTGCTGCTGGAGGTAGTTTATCAGCCTCTTTATTCCCTTTAATTTCAATATGGAAGGGAACCCATCTTAGCAAAGATGATTTAAAAGAAAATTTCATTAGAATTAATCACATAATAATGCAAATGACCAGATATGTCACATCAAAAGTTTACAACATGTACTGCAACATGCATTAAGATTAGTCTGTTGGAGACATTTTAGTTTGCAAGGGACGTAGCTCTGTAAGATGCTTTCACCCTAGTTAGCAATATATGTTAAGGACCAGGATTTGTTAAAAGCTTTCTTAAAGCTGTGTTTACTGTTATCTCTTTCTCGGCAGGTCGGTTCGATGACATCTATGACTACAAACAGCCAGAGAACAAAATTTAGTGGTGGAAGACAACTACAGTATGTTCTTTGCCCCAAACCTTTCCCCCATTTCTTGTGTTAGGCCTTACCTTCTGTAAAACTATAGTGACATGAGACACCGTTAAAACATAATTTCGTTTGAACTTGTGTAGGAATTTATTAAAATATGCATTGCCACAAAACTGCAAATATTTAATTGAGAAAAATATGAAAATAGAAAATTCTGATCAAATCAAAATGACAGAGCGTACAATTACACAATTACAAGTGCTAATACTCCTACTAGGTCAAGCATTACTGTTGGTCTTCATTGCCAGAAAAAGAGCAGTGCAGCTATTTTTGTGTGAGAATGTTTTTTTTTTGTTTTTTGTTTTTTACCAGACAATAGCAAATTTTATTTACTTTCATAATTCAGTTAATACAAAGCTTGAAACTAACATTCTTTTCCATTGTTCCGCTGCCTTGTTTTGTATGCCAGGTTTTTATGGGTCGTTTGACTATCCAGTTTATATTTTCTGATCTCTAGCCAAAAGTGTCTTTTTCAGTCATGAAAATTTCTGATTTTAGTAATCCAAACAAGTATCAGAATGTTGTGTTGATGTTCAATGCTTTAATCAGGGCCTCACAATCTTTTGTACAACCAGTGAAACCTCAGATAGGTCATTGTAGTCGCCTTTTTTTCCTACTAGTTTCTGCGTCTGCATGAAGGGTTCAAGTCTGTGTGCAGTGTTAGTACCAGAGTCTGTGTGGAGTATGAGTGTGAGAGAGGGCATGTGTATCTAGAATGAGCTCATGCCATGACCCAGAATTCCATGCATGTACATCCACATAATTACATCATATTCTGTTGTGATCGATGTCGTTTTTAATTAAAATGACACTGTAACAAAATACTGGATTTAGCTGTGTAGGTTGGGAAGGAGGCGAGACAATCTCTACTGGTCTCTTTCTCGCTTTGTGAAATGTATGTACACCCGCACTCGCATGCATCCATACACGGTACATGCAAGCTTCTGCTTACACACCAAACACCATAGGAACACTGAACTTTGTTACAAGGTATTTAATATAACACATGTAATTATGACATTGCATTTAATACAGAAAAGGCAATGGCATATCAACACCACAAAGGCGTTGATCTATACAGCACAGTCATCAATGTGTTCACCACAGGCAGAAATGGATTTTACGCAGCACAGGCTGTATAAATAAATACAGACTGTATTCACAACATACAGGTAGACATATAATTTACATGATCTGCTGGCGTCTTAATCTTGTATAGTCATATATACAAGTATTTTATACAGCATGAAAACTGATCTATTAATCCAACTTAGGCATGGAAGCATTTTCAACAGAGACATTGAAAAAATCAATCAATCACAATGGCAAAGTTCCATGTCAAAAATCAGGTGAATCTACAATTATCACTTTATCCACACTTATCACGATAAATAATCATATCAACTCTGGGGACAATATCTCAAAATTCGCACCACCTAGGTACAGGTCACCATTTATAATAATGCAAAAATTTGTAAAGAACATACTCACACTCCTAAGGAGCATGCTCTTAGCACTGGAGAACATGATACAACCAGCATACAAGGGACAGAAAAACAAACAAATGTGTGTCTGTGTGTGCTAACACTATTATAACACACCGTCTGTGTGATTTAAAATGTCGGAAATAATAACAATAACAATGGGTATCTGTTATGTGCAGCACCACAACCAAAGATAGATTGCACTTGCAAGCATGGTGAACAAAGTATGCATGTAAACAGTTAGAAAAAAAAAAAGGAAAGACCCAACACTTTCAGTACCAGTAAAGTGCATACATTTGATCTGACTTTATTTTCACCAGGACAGCAGAAAAGTAAAATGTCTGACACACTACTGCCACAGATTTACAGGTTGTTAGATACAATCTTTTGTCTTCAATTAAAATTAATGTAATATGTTTCGTTTCCATTAAACCTTGTACATCGAGTTCAAAGTTATGCCTCGCTTCAATTTTACAGGGTGGTGTGAATTAGTGTTGTACACTGAACCAGCAACTAAGGCTATATCATGGCAAAGCAGCCAGCCCTGTAAGCACATGCCACATGCTGAGAAAGATAGTGGGTGAGGAGAATGAGATACAGCTACACATGGACATGCCATACCTATGAAGCCTTTATCAGTTTGAAACTAGTTGTAGGCCTGAGTACACAAAGAGGTGAAGAGTTTTATAAAAGTATCATGCAGTAAACATCTTAAATATTGTTGGCTTCTGTTTCTTTTGCTGGCATAAAACAACTGCAAGTAATTCAAACATGGGTTTTTAGAAAAGGTCAAGGACTAATCAAAGATGTGATCCAGCCTGGCAAGGTAAGAAATACATTGCCTCTCTACTACAATGTGCCACTCTGAGAATCTCAGCCAATCTTGGTACTGTAACCTATTTGTATACATGCAACCAGATGACCTGACTGTGAAGCAAGCCCATGTTAACAATGTACAGGGGTGGCCAGTAGCACAGCGGTGAATTTAGGCGGAAGATAGATCTCGTCAGTGATTGGTTAGCATTTAAGGTGGTGATTGAAGCCGGCCTACAGGAGCATCACAAAAATTTCTGCCCTGAGAGGTGTATATAAGGGTATATTTCAAATGGTCACAAGCAGAAAAAGGCATAAGAAACTCCAAGACAGAGTAGGACTGAGAAACAGAACCACTCCCCAGCTATGTTTCCCAAGAATAATACTACTAATAATCCCAAAAGAAAAAGACCATAAAACCATGGCGACAGCAGGTCCCTCATGACTGTGTAAGTTAGTGTTTTACACTGTCAGCAACTGAAGCTGTCTTACAGTGAGAGCAATATACAAGACCATTCAAAGATTGACATAACGATATCGGAAGCCGATGGAGATTATTCTGTTCTTAGTTATGTAAAATAAGAAGTTTTTGAATGAACAGGGCCTATTATATCAGGTGAAACTTTTGGATAGATTTTAGATAAGCTATGATTGATTTGGACGAAGACTTGATAAAAAGGTCATTGAGAGTCTGGGCCCTGAAAAAGTTTTGATGAGCTGTTGAGAGTTTGGAATAGGTAAGGAGTAAATATTTTATAGTTAACGTGTCATGACACCATGGACAGAGTGGGGAGTTTTTTTCCTATAAGTAAAAAATGATGAGCGATAAATGTGTGGCCAGTTTTCAGCCTATTTAATGTGAGCTTAATGTAAGACAAAAGAGATTGTCTTTGATTTCCGTCGGAATTCTCCACCATGTCCTGTATGTGTCATCCATGACAAGGAGGTGGAAATTGTTCCTGCTTTTAAATACCTGGGCACCATCTTCGATAGGCGACTTTGCTGGGATGTCAACACTCAATCTGTCGTGAAGGAGGCTGAACAACGCCTCTTCCTTCTTTGGAAGCTGAAGTCTTTCTCTGTCTCCCACCAATTTCTTCAGCTTTTTTACAGATTGCACATAGAGAGCGTATTGTCCTTCTCGTTTATTTGTTTCTACAAGTTTATCAGTGAAGGACAAGAGCAGCCTACATCGTGTGGTATCCACCTGCTCCAAAGTCATTGGGTCAACTCAGAGTTCTCTTCAGACTCTGTATAATAGGCGGGCTCTTCTGAAGGTGTCTGCCATCCTTCGTGATGACAGGCATGCTCTGTCGACAGAAATTGTCCGGCTCCCGTCGGGCCGCCGATGTTGTGTGTGCCTGCATGCAGGACAAACAGACTGCGGCTGTCTTTTGTTGTTTCAGGCGTGCGACTTTTGAATGGGTTATGAATGAGACATGAATAGTTTTGTGCATGCAATTGTGTATGAATTTTTATTTTCATCGAGCTGCATCAGAATTGCCCTCTGGGACAAATAAAGTCTGATCTTATCTATTTAAGACCACCTCTTCTCGTGGGTTTAGAGATTTTTGGGTTATGCAGTCAGACAGTTCTGGAAAAATTGAGTGGAGTTTGTTGTGTTCCACAGAATCCCACTGGAATTGCCAAAGCTGTAATATATAGTTTTATAAAAGCATACCAATCTGAGGCAAAAGTTGGATCACACCACAACAGCTGAAGGAAGTGCAAGATCATATCAAAGATTTGCTAGACCAGAAAGTGATTGTGGAGAGCCACGGTGCATTACTGCACCAATTGTCATTGCGCAAGGACAGTAGCGTGTGCCTGTGTGTGGACTACAGACGGCTGAATGAAAATACAGTCAAAGATGCCTACCCTCTTCCACCCATCCAGAAGTCATTTGACGTGCTGGTGGGGCCCAGTACTTTTCAACACTTGATCTTGCCAGCGAAGATCTTATCACCAGATTGCGATGCACCCAGAGGAGAGACAAAATAGTGTTCGTGACACCTATGGGACTATTTGAGTACACCAGGATGGGTCTGATGTTCACACCAGCAACCTTCCAGAAATTAATACAGATGACGATGTAGGACTTTTTATTTTCATGCTTCTTGCATACCGAGACGATCTCTTGATACACTGCAGGCCGAGGATTGTATCCTCAGTGCTGTCACTAACACCTGGCCAAAGAGGCCCCTGCCTTCACAGGAACACGAAGCACTTGTACTAGGAAAACAACAACCAAGACTTTTTTGTCAGGATGAACAGTTGTTTCTACGGGTGAGTGTTGCTATACTTGGCCAGCTGAAACAACTTGCGCTCCCCAGCATTCTCAGACTGGATGTTCTTGCATTAGTGCATAGTTGCAAGGGTCATCAAGGATATGAACGAACCATTTCACTTTTAAAACCAAGGGCACACTGACTGGAAATGTACTCCGATGTGAAAAACTTTATAGAAAAGTGTGACAGATGTGTCCTAAACTGCCAACCAACGTATGTACATTTTCAGGACATCTGTTACCTTATTGCCTACTTGAAGTGCTGGCTATTGACTTTACAAAATTAGAAATGTCCAGCGACGACAGAGACAATATGTAAGTGTAGAAAGCATAAGTCTGACCAGTGACATGGGACATGTTGGCCTGTAGACACAGCAGCAGGGTCAAAAGTTTAAGTACCTGCAAACTCCCCTGAATCAGTCGAAGATCAAAGAGTGACCATGGACACCCCACAAACAGGAAGAGGCAATTCAGCCTCGGACAAATAGAAATACCACTTTCCGAATCTGCATGCTAATGAGCGAAGCTCTGTCTTGAGGAAAAGTTAAGTTGTAAGAAGCAAACTTGTGCTCCCCAGCACAGTTGGTGGGAGTACAGCTTCCCAAAAGATGGTGAATTTATATCTATATACGTTTGAACTGGAATTATATATATGAAATGTGCCTGATACAGGTCTACTGTGAATTACACGTGGACTGTGGATTATAATTATGAAATGTAGCTAGCCTCAGTTTTGAGATAGTTGCTGTTTATGTATATATGGTTTATGTCTTCCTTTTGCTTAATAATATATCTTCTTTTATATGTACATAAACATATCCATATTATTGATCATGTGAATGCACGTGTGTGGTGTTACAAAGTGGTTGAGTGTTGTAATTAGGCGCGGTCGAATGCTGGTCAGATTAAGTATCCATTGCGTGACAGAGAAACCAAACCTGTACAAATGGCCAGCCTGCCAAACTTTTACAGTTAGTAATGACTGATGTATTTACAAAATTCACGCAGGCCATCACCACAAGGGACCAGGAAGCCGAGACTGTTGTGAAGGCGTTGGTGAAGGAATGGTTTCAGAGGTTTGGTGTCCCTCAGCGACTTTACAGTGATCAGGGCTGTGACTTTGAAGGCAAAGTTGTGCGAGAGATGTGCCAACTGTGTGACATCAAGAAGACTAGCACAACGCCATACCATCCCTAAGGAATTGGTCAGTGTGAGCGATTTAATGAATCTATGCACGACTTTCTTAGAATGTTACCAGAATACCTGCCAGACTTACTTCAGGCCTACAACAATCCACAAGCGTCAACAGGTTTCATGCTATTCTTTTTATTTTGGTCGGGAGACATGTCTTCCAGTTGAATATTTTCTGGGCCGACCAGCCCCTTCGGCTGTGAGCACAACAGACTGGGTGCAACATCGCCTTTGGCTGCAGGAAGCCTTCTATAAGGCCCTGAGTAACACAAAGGATGTGGCACGCAGACAAGCAGGCAAAAGACTAGCCACTACACATTGGGCAGTATGTGTACATTATCAACAGTCACTGGCCGCAACAAAATGCAATATATCTGGAAACTGGACTTGTATGTGATTATCAACCGGCTATTTGGGGATAAGAGTGCTGTTTATTGTCAGGCCCCTTGCAGGGGGTATGCACTTACCCTCAATAGGAAAGACATCAAAGCAGGAAGACACCTCTGCAGTTAGAGGACATTCAACTGCCGGAGGAGCCATTTTAGTATGCTACTCTCCCACTACATCAACCCAGAACTCTTATGATGTCTATAGATAACATGGACATTTTACTTTAGTTCGAAGTGATAATTGACACTGTCGATAACATGGACGTATTTTGTAAGTATGATTAGTTTGTTTATTTTGCTCATTTTTTTTTCTTTTAGCCACAGCTGCGCCAATGAAATGTCATTATGACTGGACAATGAAACATGAGACAGATTGATGGAATACCTGCCCCAAACAAATTCATCATGCCCCAGCAGCAGTAACTAAGGGAAAATGATAACCAGTCAGTCCGATTCAGCAGATTAGGTAGAATACAGATATTTTGTTTAAAGGCAAATCTATTCTCCAGTAGGCAAATAATATCTGCTGCTGGTTGACCAGGCACTTCTTAAAACCTTGATGGGTTTAAAATATTGGAGGTTACCCCCACCTCCAGGCAAAACATATTTATTGTATACCAGCCCTAGTTTTGCTCAAATGGCTGAAAGTTTACTGATTTTCTTCAGCACAAACAGAATACTGCAAAATTTTTTGAGATTTTGTCTGATTCTTGATGCTTGGTAAGAGAAAACATCTTTCAAAGGTGCATGTTTGAAATGCAACGAATGCACAGCGAAATAAAACGTGTGTGGGGAAATATGACAAAATAGGAATCACACTCTGAAAGATCTTTACTGTAAACATGGAAATGTTTGTGGTGATGTTTTCAAATTAGATTGGATAATATATGTAAGTTCAACGTCTGTTCCCTAGAGGTGGCATCTTTCTTATTCATGAGAAATTTATATAGTTGTCGATTTAGGGAGTATCAGTCCCCGGTTACTGCAACTATGTGTGTCATTGAGTACAGCCTTAAGTGTGAGCGCTGCTTGACAGTGACACTGAATTATAATCTTTCAATATAATATCCTTCAAAGGTACACATTTGAAATGCAACGAATGCACAGCGAAATAAAACGTGTGTAGGGAAATATGACATTTGTAATGATAAGAGTTATCCCGGGGGGGACATCCGGGGCTTTATGTTCAGTTTTTTATTGATGTGAAGGTTGGCGAGTAGCCATATTGTCTTCTAGTAGAATAAACACGGTTGTCATCAAATCGACAGTGTCTTGTGTTGGTCGGCTGAGAGCTCGCAGCACGATACATGGTGTCAGAAGTGGGAAATGCAGCGAATGCACAACGAAATAAAACGTGTGTAGGGAAAAATGACATTATAGGAATCACACTCTGAAAGATCTTTAGTGTAAGCAAGTAAATGTTTGTGGTGATGTTTTCAAATAAGATTGATAAGTCCATTATAATCTTTCACAATTTCAAAAGAGTGTCATAGAGGGGTGACATGAGACTAAGCAGCCAGCACAGCGAGGGTGGCCATCACACTTGACTGTCGCCAGCCAGCGCTTCACTTCCCAAGGAGACACAGCAAGTGGAGGGGCATTATGGCAAGTTGAGGGGCATTACGTGTAGGGGAGTGGAGGCTGCATCTTCCTAGAAAGGTGCAATGTTAATTTTTTTTTAGTTCTTTGGATTGTTTTTTATCTTGACTTATACCTGTATTCTTTTAAAGATATAATATGTGAATTGTTTTAACTGTCAACATTAACAGTCTACAGGCCCAGGAGATGGGCTGTAAGTGTTTGGATCTGGCAAATGCCATGAAGTATTTGGACTAGAGAATATGATTTGGAGTATTTGGTCCTAGTAACCGGCTAACAGCCAGTATCAAAGGTGGAAACTTGCCAAAGGCAGCAAGCCACCACCAACTGGCGCAACTTATCTTGTAGTGGTGTGGGTTTTGCATTGGGCTAACAACCCCCTCATGTTTATTAAAAAAAAAAAGCTGATACAGAAACCTAAACAGTACCACAACAAGGACTTGGTAAGGAAGATTCCTCTCTAGAAGAGCTTATGACGAATGGTGAAAGCCTTAGGGAAGGTGGTTACCTCTGTCTGTAGGCAGGGATTATCGCCCTTACCCGTGTGTGAGCTAGAATGCGTGGAAGGGAAGAATGTTAAGAAAAAGCGTGCATGCATGAGCGAAAAGTTTACCAAATCTGCACCATGGGAAAAGTACCGAGTTGATCATAACATAATTTGAGAAGAAGAGAGTGGTGAATCAGTTTAATTTCTTGCCTAGACAAGGTACGGGATAAGATGTTTTAATAGCTTTGTCTAACTCCCTATACGCGAATGAATGGTACAAAATGATGTAATATTTGAATGAAAGAGTTTATTTTAAGGTTGTTGTAAGAGTAAGAAAGTCAGTACGAATATTTAATACACTATAAGCTTTCCAGGAATTACCAGGGAGAATAGAGATTACCAGTAATTCCTTCCCAGTAAGGAGAAATTACCCCGAGAGGAGTTGCCTTCGAGAAGGATTATTCGCGGATGCCAGCCAGGTGTCTGCCGAGACAGCACCTACAGTTCAAAGACTTGGAAAGTGAGTTATTCCAGAAGGATTATTCGCGGACGCCACCAGGAGTCTGCTGAGTCAGAACCTACAGTGCAGATACTTGGAAAGTGTGAGTTACTCCAGGAAGACTATTCTAGAAGGATAGTTCACAGACAATTACTCCGGGAAGTGTGGAAGTGTAAGTGTGAATCTCCCAGGACAGAATCCAAACAGTAAGTAAGAATTTTGGGAACTATTTGTAAAAACAGTTGTCTAACTTAATTGAATGACGCAGGTTGAAAGACATCTATGCCGTTCATATGCTGTTTATGGTTTGCAGTCATCTATGCCATTGATATGCTGTTCATGATTTGCAGTAATGTATGTGTTTAATGTTGAATTGTATAAACTTCGTTGCCAATCTACAATAAATACAAGCTCCCACCGAATAGTGGAGTAAGCCCACGTTAAGTCTTTGTTATATGTGATACGAAAGAACATGTGTGGGGACATGTGTAGATAGTGCAGCCAGTGACTTTGTGTGATTTGTGGCGTTGTGTTCTGTACGCGTCTCTAACAGTCGGCTCTCTTGGGTTCAGCTCTTGTCTTGGGCACAGTTCTTTCTTTGGATGTGGCATCTGTTTACTGGGCTAGCTGCCTTGCAGTGATATAGCCTTAGTTGCTGACTCCACGAAAAACATCCCCCCCCACTTCCTTTCTACAATGGAGACCTACTGAAAAATACCTGTCATTGGAAGTAAAGGTAAAACTGCCCACCTATTTAATGTGATTAGTTCCCTCAAATATCAGCAAGAGCTCTACAAACCAGAACTGTTCACAACTGACCAAATTCCATAACGTTGATAAAACATTATTACTCTGAAATGCATTACAGCTTTCTGACATTCTCAGTCATTCTTTACTGCCATCTCTGCACTTCAATAGTAGCCACACTTCTACTTGAAGACCAATACAGTGGTTTCATTAATGGTGCTCATAATTACCAGATGAACAAGAAAGAAACATTCATTTGCAACAAAACAAACAGCAAAGAATGTATGTCTTTAAAAAGCCTAAAGCAACTGCAAGTACTAATATAAAAGCAGTAAATGAATGTGCAGGTGAACACTTTCATAGAAAGTGTCCTCAAGACCCGTGTCACCACCAAGTGTTTGCCCACTGAAGCTACTAAACATGAAGCATGCCTGGGGAAGAAGTAATGTCACCAGAACAGGGATGAAAGTGAGAATGACATACCTTTGAGATGTGTAAATATACAAGAATGACTGCTCAGAGAGGGGAACTCATGCACTCAAATTATTGTTAGGCCACTGACCCTTCTAACTAGATATATGAGCTTCACATGCCAGGGCAGTAATGCCATTCCAATGTTGTAATATAGGCAACATTTCACATTAAATCTAACAGTTAAAAAGGAAAGATACTCTTGTACGCACATGTATAATTATATTATATAACTGTTAACTATTTCCTGTTCTGGTTTTAGTCCCTTATATATGAATCTGGCAACATTTTGCAATGGTTTTAAGTCAAAAGATTTTTAAATACACTGTGGTGTTTCTATATTTTTAGCCTCAGATCATTCAGTGATGTGAACACAAATAAAAAAAAAGTGTTTTTCATCATCAAGGTTGGAATTACACAAGGGGCATCAGAAAAACTTAGCACTAGGAGTAAAATATATAAATTATGTGTAAATTTCAGAGCATCAATTCTGAATTGAATCAGAATGTCTCATAAGAGTTCGTTAGGAATACAATCAAAATAAAGTTTAAAAACATAATATCAAATGTAAAAAGTCTTTACACTGTGAACTTGTCACTACTAGGTATGTGATCTGCTTATTCTGTGAGAAACAATTGTATCTTTCTTTGTAGACTTGGAGAAACCATTTATTGTCTTTCAACTCCTGATGTACTAAAACAAACAGAAACCTCTTTCTATGTAATGATCACTACATACTTTGATACCCAAAAGGACTTCTTACTGTTGTGGAGAAACAGCAGCATTTTGTATACCTTGTAAGGTAACCTCTGGGTATACATTCCAGTGATGCGAAGGCAGTATCTAATGCAGCTTGCCGTTGCATGTACATAATTACATAGGAAAAACAGCCAGTTTCATCGTGCACCTGGGTGTGAAGGGTTAACATTTAGTAACCTTTTTAACATAAACCTGATAGCCCGAGAACAAGTGCACCAGCTTAATTTTATGATATTGCTACACACCCCAGACTTCAGAAGCATACAATAGAATGGGTCTGATTTGGCTATCAAACAACTTCAAAATATTGATGGAGTAAGTTCTCCAAGTTTACACACTGCTTTATATATTTTGATAACTCTTCTACGACCCATACTACCTGCTTACAAGAGCTGAGCAGGTCATTATTTTCAGGCTGAGGACAGGCCACAACCGTCTCAATCACCATCTATATACCAAGCTCCGGATCGGCCAGACAGACCAGTGCCCGTGCCAGACAGGCAGTCAGACAACAGCACATCTACTGCAAGAATGTCCCATGCACGAAGAACTCAGGCACCGCATTTGGACTGATGAGACGCCAGTATTGAGGAAGCTACACGGCAGCCTGGAGGACCTGCGGCGCACAGCATCATTTGTGCAGGAGGCAGGCGTGTCCATTTGAGTGAACGACGAAGAAGAAGAAGAAGATAACTCTTCTACAGGATTTTTTTGTTATATCTTTGAAGGCTTTGATAAAAGCCATGTGGATGTAAAGAAAAAAAATTCCTATGCTGGGGTCAAATCCACACAGAGAAATATAATTTTACAAATTTATATTATTAAAGAATGGCTGACTAAGAGTACAGCTGGGAAACTACAATTAGCATTGTCACCCTAACTAGAAACTTATTTACTAAAATACTGTAAATTTTGTTTACCAAATACATAAATGTCTGAACATTCAACAACACTTAAGACAACAATGCCATCATTCTTGTAAATACTCTTAAGTTTCTATGTGTATCACTCTTTGTGTAGGATGGGAAACGCTTATGCACAGTATAATGAGGCCTGGGGTAATTTTTGTACACATTTTTTTATGTATATGATATGTCATCAAATTTTATAAACTGGGCACAAATTCTTTCATCACAAAATCAGGTTAGTGAAACTGTTAGTTCAGTAATACAATTTCCAAAGGCACAGTAATTCAAAACAATACAACAAAAGAGAATGAATTTTAAAAGTGAAACCAACGAAACAGAAAAAAAGAAATTAATTACCATTAGGTACACAAGTGTCCTCCTGTTTTGGGTGCTTCTTCATGTGCACGTTCAAACTGTTCTTTTGTGCAAATGATGCCTCACACACTTTGCACTTGTATGGTTTTTCTCCAGTGTGGATCCTCCCATGGACTTGCAAGTTGTATGCAGTAGTGAAGCATTGTCCACACACTTCACATTTGTGAGGTTTAAGTCCCTGGTGAGTCTTAACATGGCGCTGAAGCAAATGCTTCACATAGAACACTCTCCCACATGGGTGACACCTGAACTCTTTGTCTCGCTGGTGTGTCCATGTCTTGTGATGTGTAACAGAAGATTTATGCAGGTATGTCTTACTGCAGATATCACAGGCAAAGGGTCTTGCACGAACAGCTTTGTGTGTTTCTCGGTGCTTTCTGATTGATGAGTACAAGCTGGTGGTGAAGCCACACTCTTCGCAGGTAAAAATTTTGCTGAGAGGAATATGACATCTCATATGTCGGTCGAAAGGCCTTTTCCCCAACAACTCTTTCCCACACTTGTGACAAAGAAAGCGCTTGTGCTGTGCAAAGAGTTCACTTTTTCCATGGATGGCAAGCTTTCTTCCAGTAGGACACACAGTCTTACAAGCTATCTGCTGGCAAACATTAATTTCACTAATTCTCAAGTGTCGAGCAATACACTCAGATTCTCCAAAAGCTCTTTTGCAGGTCAGACAGCGGTAGTACCAAAAGCTTGGTTTTGATGCCTGCACAGAGGAATAGATCTTGAGAGTCTTCATTCGAACAAGAAGCACAGAAAGATAAAAGGATGGAATGGTGGGCAGGTGTAGATAACATACTGACACCATTCTTTCCCCACGAGAGAAACAAGAAATGCAACACCTGTCAATTTTGAACCCCTTTCATGGGATGTTTCAAGAGTAGTTCATACAAAGATATAAAAAAAAAAAAAAGGAAAAAATGAGCAAAAACCTCTGCTGAGAGTCAACCAACTAAGCTGTGAACAAAAGGTGCATAGTGTAAGAAACAAGGTAGGAGGTAGGCAGGTTTCTCGTCCGCTAACATCTTCATCATGCATTTTTATTGTGCTTATTCTTTCAGTTTATGTTAAGATAAGCACATAGGGACAGCACCTACCCAAAATCTATTTGCAATACTTTTGAAGTATATATAACCAGGTTATATAAATGACACAATACTTTCATAGTATATATATAATCAGGTTATATAAATGACACAATAAACCAATTTCTTTCGAGTTAACAATATCAAACTGATTATGTTCAAGTTCTGCATCTTAAATAATAATGCCTGGAAATAACTGTAGAAATAGTTATTGTAAATAATAATAATAATAAAAAGCTTTAAAAGAAATAGTAATTTAAAACAAATTTTAAAAAAACCCCCAGAAAATATTAAATGATTGCTAATTCTTGTCTAACCCACAAGACTCTAGAGAATGATTGCTTTCCTGTTTTTGGTGTTTTTTCATGTGCACATTCAAACTGTTCTTTTGTGCAAAAGACGCATCACACTCTTTACACTTGTATGGTTTTTCTCCAGTGTGGATCCTTTGATGGACCTGCAAGTTGTAAAGGGTAGTGAAGCACTGTCCACATTCTTCACACTTGTGTGGCCGCAACCCTTGATGAGAAGTGACATGACGCTTCAGCTTATACTTATCGTAGAAGATCTTTCCACACATGTGACACTTAAACTCCTTGTCTCGCAGGTGTGCTCGCTCCTTGTGATATCTGAGAGTTGTCTTTTCAAAGTACATTTTACCACAGACATCACATGCAAAGGGTCTAGCACGCATGGTTTTGTGAGTATCTCGGTGCCTTTTGATGGTTGAGTACAATCTGGTGGTGAAGCCGCACACTTCACACGTGAGAATTTTGTTGAGAGGGATATGCCCTCTAATGTGGTGGTCAAAACAGTTTTTCCCCAAGATCTCCTTGCCACACTTGTGACAAAGGAAGCGCTTGTGCTGTGCAAAAAGTTCAACTTTATTGTGGATGGCAAGCTTCCTTCCATTGGGGCACACAGTCTCGCATGTTACTTGGTGGCCAACACTCACACGCAAGTGTCGGCCCATACTCTCGGGCTTGCCAAAGGCTCTTTTGCAGGTCAGACAGCGGTAGTACCAAAAGCTTGGTTTTGATTCCTGCACAGAGGAATAGATCTTGAAAGTCTTCATCTGAACAGGAATAAAGGATGAAGGGATGTGTTTGTGATGAAAACTAGGAAAAAATCTCAGTATATACTGTACTATTGAGCAAAATAGCATGTTTAGATGCAAAATTTGGTTGCACATGACCATCCTATTTCATGTGGGACAACATAAACTAGACCAAGTTTAACATAGCTTGAATAACAACCAGGTCCTCATTGTTGTGTTACAATAACACACAAGAAAAGGTACAGTAATTTAACCCAAATAAAAATAATAAACAAAGGATGGTTATGAAAAAAATGAAATGCCGAAAAATGTCAAGAACCTGACTCCTAACTCTTTTCTTAATAATGAGACTGCACAGCATTGTCGGTCTCCTGTTTGGGGTGTTTCTTCATGTGCACATTCAAACTATTCTTTTGTGCGAACGATGCCTCACACTCTTTGCACTTGTATGGTTTTTCTCCAGTGTGTATCCTCTGATGGACCCGTAAGTTGTAGCCAGTAGAGAAACATTGTCCACACTCTTCACACTTGTGTGGGCGCAATCCTTGGTGAGTTCTCACATGACGTAACATGTCCTGCTTGAGATAAAAGACTCGCCCACACATGTGACACTTAAACTCCCTGTCTCGTAGGTGTGACCGTATTTTGTGGTCTCTAACAGCTGATTTATCGAAATAGGTTTTGCCACAGATATCACACATGCAAGGTTTAATACGCACAAGTTTGTGTGTCTCTAGGTGCACCTTGAATGATGTGTGCTTTCTTGTAGAGAAACCACACACTTCGCAACTAAGAATTTTTCTTGGAGGTATATGTCTTCTCACATGGTGGTCAAAAGATTTTTTTCCCAAAACCTCTTTGCCGCACTTGTGACAAAGGAAGCGTTTGTGCTGCACAAAAAGTTCGCTTTTACTGTGGACATTAAGCTTCCTGCCACTGGGACACACAGTCTCACAAGTTACTTGCTGGCAAACACTGATACGCAAGTGTCGAGCCATGCTCTCAGGTTTTCCAAAGGTTCTTTTGCAGGTCAGACAGCGGTAGTACCAAAAGCTTGGTTTTGATGCCTGCACAAAGGAATAGGTGTTGAATGTCTTCATCCAAATAGGAAGCATAGAAGGATGGATAGAATTTGATACAGTGAAAGAGATTCTTCCCCCAAATGAGACACAGAACGTTGCATGAATTTTACAACCCTTGTTAGTGCACTGGTTGTAAAAGTTTTAAAATCAAACATCACTTTTGAGTCAGTGAGGCAAAAAAAAAAAAAAAAAAAGAATTTGAATGAAAACCATTGTACAGACAGCTCATTTACTCAAATGTGAGTGGTACAAGTTAAAAAAATATGATCTGCTGCAAAATTTTTATGCAAATATTAAAGTTGCTAAGTTTGTTGAATGCTTTTATGACCATCCTCTATTTGTGTTGGGGAAACATCTTAACTACAATTGCATATGCATCAGTCATATTCACTGGGTTCAGTAACAAGAAGTAACACATATATGCAAATAACACATCTAAACTGAAACTATATGAACTAAAGTAAAAACACACACACATACACAAAGTCTTATCGAGAGTTTGAGGCTATGTGCTCTTGATTTAGCTGATTCCTGCAAACTTACTTTGTTCATGAAACAAACTAAAAATGCTTCCATTTTTCTTTCAACCAATCATTATGCACTGACGATAACAATAGCTAATAAAAGCAGCATGGATGATTATAAAAGAGCAGACTTTTTTGAAATAACAGTGAAAACGAAAATCAAAGTAATCTTTATTTACATTACTTACAGGGAGGGAAAAAATTTCAAAGAACTGCCAGTGGCACTAAATAAAGGGTCAGCAATAAGTCAGCTGATAATCCTTGTGAAAGTTTTTTTATGTCATCACATTTCATTAAGTGATGATATGCAGCAGCATCTTGTAAATTTATCAATGTTTAAATGATTATGGGGTTATTCAAGTTGTATTAAGTCAAAATATAACCCAAAAAACTTTAAAATTCAGTCATTTAAATAAAATAGCAACTTGTAAAAAGGAGATGATAAAGACAGATGTAGCAAAATATAAAATGCAATTTGCTAATTTCTAGACCACAAGGCTGTATTGAATCAGCAGTCTAGTATTTTT
Source organism: Pomacea maculata (assembly GCA_004794325.1). Lineage (NCBI taxonomy): Eukaryota > Metazoa > Mollusca > Gastropoda > Architaenioglossa > Ampullariidae > Pomacea > Pomacea maculata. The sequence continues at coordinate 157,482 of SRHC01000906.1, forward strand.
GGTGCTTCTTCATGTGCACATTTAGGTTACTCTTCAGAGCAAAAGATGCCTCACACTCTTTGCACTTGTATGGTTTTTCTCCAGTGTCAGTCCTCTGACCGACCTACAAGATGTGAGGAGTAGTTAGACACTGTCCACACTCTTCAGGTCTGTGCGGCTGAAATCCCTGGTAAACATTCAGATGGCATTTGAACGACTGCTTGAGACAGATCATGCCATATTTGTGACACTTGAACTCCATGTCTCACATATGTGTCCATGCCTTATGATCCTTCATAGTTGATTTTTCAAAGTATCTTCTGCCTATAAATATCACAGGAGCAAGGTTTTGCACACTCAACTTCACTCAATAGTTGAACCATACTTTCAGATTTTGTGTAAACTGTTTTAAAGGTCAGACAATGGTACTACCTGATGCCTGCACAAATAAACAGATCTTGAAAGTCTTTAATCCTAACAGAGCATAGAAAATTTAATTCATGAGAGTTTGTGATCCCATTCCCTTCTTGCCGAGAAAGAATGAATTACTTCTGTAAAATCTGAACCCTTTTGATGCATGGCTTAGCGTCACAATGTTCACAAAATTTTATCTCAAAATTTTGATGAACGCACAAATTTTTTCTTCCAATGAAGAAAGTAAACTTAAAAAAAAAAACATGTGTAGCCAAAGCTAACAGATAATATTGTAAAGAAATAACAGGGTCAGACACAGACCTTTGACAACCAATAACTTCACTATACACCTGTTGGGGTGCTTTTTGCTTGACTGTCTGATGGTTGGGTAGGTAAAGAATCCACCAGAACACTAACATCTTAAAAACTTATCTAAATCAGGTGATTTAAGTAATGACTTCCATTAATCAGTCACCATACAAAAAAAAAACAGCTTTAAAAATGCACACTAATTTAAACCAAATTTCAATGCAACAAAAGGAGATATGTCTAAACAAAAGAAAAAATAATCAAAAACTAGATTTCTCATTACTTTCAAGATTGTAAGATTCTACTTTTTGTGTTTTTTCATGTGCACATTCAAACTATTCTTTTGTGCAAACGATGCCTCACACTCTTTGCACTTGTATGGTTTTTCTCCAGAGTGTATCCTGTGATGAACCCGCAAGTTGTAGCCAGTAGAGAAGCATTGTCCACACTCTTCACACTTGTGTGGGCGCAATCCTTGGTGACTCTTCACATGGCGTAACATATCGTATTTGATATAAAAGGCTCTGCCACATATTGGGCATTTGAACTCCATGTTTCGTAGGTGTGCCCGCTGTTTGTGCTCTCGAACAGATGATCTCTCAAAGTATTTTTTGCCACAGATATCACACTTCCATGGTTTTTCACGCACAACATTGTGTCTTTGTATGTGCACTTTAAATGATGTACACTTTCTTGTAGAGAAACCACATACTTCACAGCTGAAAGTTTTCTTAGCAAGGATGTGAGTTTTAATGTGCACATCAAAAGATCGTTTCCCCAAGACCTCTTTGCCACACTTGTGGCAAAGGAAGCGCTTGTGCTGTACAAAAAGCTCACTTTTAGCGCAAATGTTAAATTTCCTGCCATTTGGACACGCAGTCTCACAAGTTACATGCTTGCCAGAAGTGACACGCAAGTGTTGTGCTATGCTTTCAGGCTTTCCAAAGGCTCTTTTGCAGGTCAGACAGCGGAAGTACCAAAAGCTTGGTTTTGATGCCTGCACAGAGGAATAGGTTTTGAACATCTTCATTCAAAAAGCAAGCAAGGAAGGAAGGAGTGGACTGAGTTTGCTTTATTGGCAGAATATTTATTTTCTTTTTCAGACTGAGAACTCTGAGCTCTGGAACCAATTTTAGTGCAACAGCATTAACAGTTTTAAAATCAACTATATCACACCAAGTCAGTGAAAACAAAACAAGTTTTAAAGAGTGAAAACCAGTGTACAGACATCTCATCTGCCCATGTGAACAGCATATACTGGGAAAAAGATGGTTTGGCGAAGAATTTCTGCTATGCTTGCTGATGTTTTGGAATGCTTTCATTTGGGCCATTCTGCTTTATGACAGTAAAACATCTCAACAAGGTAGCATATACATGGGTGAAACGACTAAACCCACTGTACATGCGTTCTGCTCATATCTGTGCAGAATGGAGAACAGAAAAAGGTAAGTAAGCAAACTTATGAATGGAATTGTTTCCATGAATTGTTAAGAGCTAATTAAAGCATCCTTTTGCTGTTTTCTTCATCTGATTGAAAGCACTCTGCTAGATGCCATGTTTGACATTAGAGATGATTAAAAGATTCTGATTTGAATATCTATTTCCACACATCCTCTCGGAATACTTATGTTATGATAAGGGTACCTCATGCTTCTCCATCCTACCACCAATGATTTCACTGTCTTGTGGATAATCTTGGGAAAGAAACAGACTTAGGGAGTAAAGCCATATACCACACTGTGATGCTAACACATCACTGTGTGAAGATCTAATTTTTTAACTGTCACAAAGTGATAGAGAAACATCTAGAGAAGGGGTGTCAAACTCAATCACACAGGGGGTCAAATTTCACATCATACACAAGGTTGCGGGCCGAACATTATTATTTAAGTCCGATAACTTTTAATTGAACAGTAGAAAACTAAACTTTTCGTTATTAATTTTATTTGAACAAAATCATACGCTAAAACAAAGTTAAAGTAATAACAAACCAACGCTTAGCAGTTTTTGTTCTTAATTTACTTTGTCAGAAGTGGACATTTGAAATCTTTTCTTGGCAACAAGTTCGTTTATGTTTGGAGTAAGTTTCTGTGTTGTGGAGATTCTCAGGATGGACTGCAAGTGTGCATTAGTAAGACGACTTCTGTGTGATGTTTTGTTGATTTTCATCACAGAGAAAAGTTGCTCACACAGATATGTGCTACCAAACATGCTCAAGATTCAAGTCGCATGTAGACGAAGCTGGGGCAACGTTTATGGGAGGGAATGAGTCAACTGTGTAGGCCCCACAGAGTTGTACTTTGCCTTCAGTGACTCATTACACTGCAGTTCTATGAGCTCCATCTGCAAATGCATAGGTGCAGTTTCCATGTCAATGGCAAATGGGTTGTGAAATAGTTGGAAATTGTTTTTCTGCACCTCAGTGTCACTGAAACTGCATTTAAACTCAGCATGAAGTGAGTTCAGTTTTTCAGCAAAAGCATTTGGGAACACCATGGCGCTGACTACATCACTGTTTTGAAGCAAGGAAAGTGAAACAAGATGCAATGGTTCATTTGTTTTTCCCATAAGAACAACTTCACTTGAAATGCCTTCACTGCATCGTGCAGGTCAGTGATCAAGTGGCCCCGTCCCTGGAGCTGCAGGTTCAAGGCGTTGAGATGAAGTGGATATGTCAGACAGAAATGCCAACTCACATTTCCACTTTTCATCCTGCAAGATTGTGGAGTCTTTTCCTCTGCTGTCCATGAACTGACAAATTTCCCCAATCAGCTGAAAAACTCGAGTGAGAACTTTTCCCCGACTTAGCCACCACACTTCTATGTGATACAGCATGCCACCAAACTGGGAATATTTCCTGCACAAAGGACTGAACCAGGCGGGGATTGAACCCTTTGGCTCTGATTAAGTTGACAGTTTGTGTTACTGTGCTCATTACATGCTCCATGCTGAGGACTTTAGCACACGTTTTGCTATGTTTTGCAGAAGACCTGACAATAGTCACAAACAGTGACGGGCAAGACTTTACCGACAAAAAGTGAATGGAATGGAAACAAGAATTGATAAAAGCAAAGTTATAGTAGTGATAGCAATACATGGATCTAAATAAATGAGATTAGCTTGAGTAGGTAAACAGCTGTAACTGTGAGCCATCCTTTCCAAAGATACCAGCTCTATGGCAGGCATCTGTATCAGAAACACAATGACAATAGCCAGACCGGACAGGATATTGCAAAGCAATACCAGCAGCGTTACTACCATGTAGACTAAATCCAATCCTGTTATACGGATGTGAGATGTATACTCTGCTTGCTGACATGGTGAGGAGAATACAGGCATTCGAAATCAAGTGCACATCTCCTACATTTCAGACTGTTGCAATCTGGGCCGGCTAATCAGCATTGATAAGACCTTGTATCTAATGTAAGTTCAGGATGTATATAAAGTTGATTAAATAGGGAATAAAAATCTATAATCTTTGCAGTCTGAGTCATAAGGCTTCAGCTTTCACAAAGGCTTTGTAGGAACTGTCATGAGTGACATAGGCTACCAAGGAAATTAAGAAAATGAAAACCATCAAAGGTGGAGCAGATTTTGGGTGCAGCATACGCAACATCTGAGGGATCTCTTTCACAAGGAAACTTCCTTTTGTGCAGTTGTCTCAAAATATGTTTTACCACAAAAAAACAACACATAGAAAGAATCTGAAAATTGTAATCTTGCTTGCATCTTAAATGAATGAGTCTTGCTGTAGAAGTCATGCACTTCAAAGATAAACATTTTTCAAGCAGTACATATACAGAAAATGCCTTTTCATATGGTAGTTCAAATACTTTTTTCCACAGACATTTTTGCCATTTATATGGTAAAGGATGCACTTAAGTCTGTAGGAAAAACTCACACTTTTCTAGTGAATAGTAAAAATCTTGCCTTCTGCAAATACTTTCCAAATATATTTGGTAGCAAACACTTAAACACAAAAGCTGAATCTTCACTGAACAGGAAATGTGGATGGGTGGCAGATAGGTGGATAATGGTCTTTCTACACTAAATCACTTTGTAGTCTTGTTGGCATGGTAGTTTTAAAGGTTTTGAAGTCAAACACCTGATAATGGAGTCAGTAATAGATGACGAGTCAAAACCCATTCTCAAGGCTGTTTATTGAAATATGAACAGATTTAATTAAAATCAAGATGATTCAAAAATATTGACTCTGCTAATCTTTGTCGCATCTCAGATGCTTTCAATGGAATTTCTTTGTAAAAATTGTTAAACTGTTAGGAAAAGAGAGAAAAATAGTTTCCATTAAAAACTTTGTTTGACCTGAATACCCAATTAAAGTCACAATGTTTATGAAAGATGGGACAGCACACATGCATGGCCTCATAGTGATGATGTAGCAACCTTAAGCCATAAATTGCACATAAGTAAACCCTTGAAATCTACTTGATTTTATTTCAAAAAAGTATATCTGAAACAACAAAAGAAAGAACAAAGAGAAGAAAAGACCTCAAAAACCCCAAGCAATACACTAGCTTTTTTTTTGTATTTCTTTGGTTTGAACAAAGATAATAACAAATGTTAGTTATTTCACAAAGTAAATTGTTTTGTTTGTATCTGACTTTCTATGCCATGTCAGTCTTCTTAACTAGCTACTCTGCTGTCTCCTTGTGCTGTATGCTGACAGTGGCAAGTTGAAGCAATGATTTGAGCAAGAACAGACATGTTACATTAATGAAAACAACATTAAGAATCATATTTCATGTTTTGCCTCATTCTGCATAAACAATAACACTGAAAAAGCATAAGCATAGACAGCTCTATGCTTGTAATTTCCAAGAAAAGTCTTCGGTAACACAAAAGCAATGATATTCTCCCAAAAAGGTGAGAATCTAATAAAATGGTCTGTATCACATTTCTTGCATCAAACCATGTAATCTACCACAAGATGCAATATGTCACTCTGAAACATTTTGCAATGTACCAATAAAATGAACAAGAAGAACTCAACAGAACATAATACCACATAATACATAGATGTTCAACTAGATTCCACCAAAGTTCAAAGATTCAAAGAAAATTGTAATCACAATATGCCAGCCTTCTTGCCCCTAGGAAAAAAAAAACCCCACAGCAAGTCAATCACAATGGCCACAGGAGAGTTTTGTTATTTCGTTGGATGAGCTGCTTGAGCTGCATGGTCATTGGATGAATATAAGTGAGAGACAAAGAGTTGATGGGTGCCAGTTGCAGCAAGGTTGGGTGCTCTAGTACAATGACCTGATTCATAGAAACTTTGGGATCCAATCTCAAGTTTCGTAATGGTCAGATGTTGGAGATAACTTTATACGTAAATGCATGTTTGAGTTAAGGCCATGACAAGAAAGTAAAGCATTGCTGGAAGCAGTCAATGCCAGGAAAACAAAAACCTTTCAGAGAACTGCCAAAGACACTGTCAAGGTCAATGGCTGAGTGGCATCAGCATGCTGTTCTGGTGAAGATATTTACAAGCTTCTTTACACTGACATTTGCCTTACAAAATTTATTTCTACATGATATTATGTTTCTTAATTCACTACATGATCACACTACTTGGAAACAACATTTGTTTTAAAGGTACTACAGCCTGAATAACAATCAGTGTTATCTAATACAAGATAATGCTCAAACAGGCTTTAAAAAGTTTAATTAAAATAATCTCTAGAAGGAAAATAAGAAACAATGATGTTAAATATCTGATTCTAAATTCTTTTCTGAGTCATGAGACTCAAATAAATCACCGGTCTCCCGTTTTGGGTGTTTTTTCATGTGCACATTCAAACTATTCTTTTGAGCAAATGATGCCTCACACTCTTTGCACTTGTATGGTTTTTCTCCAGTGTGTATCCTCTGGTGGACCCGCAAGTTGTAGCCAGTAGAGAAGCATTGTCCACACTCTTCACACTTGTGTGGGCGCAATCCTTGGTGAGTCTTTACATGGCGCACCATGTCCTGTTTGAGATAGAATACTCTACCACACACACAACATTTGAACTCTTTGTCTCGTAAGTGTGCTCGTGTTTTATGATCTCTAACAGCAGATTTATCGAAGTATGTTTTGCCGCAGATATCACACATGCAGGGTCTTACACGCACCAGTTTGTGTGTCTCTAGGTGCACTTTAAAAGATGTGTGAAGTCGGGTGGAGAAACCACACATTTCACAGCTGAGAATTTTCCTAGGAGGGATATGCTTTCTCACATGATTGTCAAAAGACTTTTTTCCTAAGATCTCTTTGCCACACTTGTGACAAAGAAAGCGCTTATGTTGTGCAAAGAGTTCACTTTTTCCATGAATGGTTAGCTTCCTGCCTTCCGGACACAGAGTCTCACAAGTAACCTGCAGGTAAAAACCAATACGCAAGTGTCGAGCCATGCTCTCAGGTTTTCCAAATACTCGTTTGCAGGTCAGACAGCGGTAGTACCAAAAGCCTGGTTTTGATGCCTGCACAAAGGAACAGGTCTTGAATGTCTTCACCCACACAGGAAGCATGGATACATGGACCCATCACAGGAATGTGGATGATGAATTTAGCAATTTTTTTCCCTCTGTTAAGGACGTCTGGTAAATTTTGCATCTCTTTGTTGGTTTACAAAGTGCCAGTGAAACCAAATTCTATGTCAAGAGCTCATTTACTGAATTCTAAAGGGAAAGGGCAGCAAAAACAAACAAAAATATAATAAAAAAAGAACTCAGTTGTAAATATTTCTGATATTAAGTTTTTGAAAACTATGCATGCTTCGCGTGTTGACTGTTCAAATGCCTCATGTGATGCATGCATTTTTATTATGAAAAAAAACTGAATCAGATTGAACAGCCATTACATAAATTTCCTTTTACAAACAGAAATAAGCTTATATGTGTATGGATGCATTTCCATAGGCATAAGCATCCACAAATACTTTCAATTTGTTACATACACCACTAGACATTGATATCCATCGGGGGAGAAAGTAGTCTGAACATTCATATGTTCTTTTATGTTCTGATTGTAAGTTAAAAGTTAGTTTCACAGCATATCCATCAGATAATGTTTCTCTGCTATTTATCAGGGACAGAAGGGGAACTGTCTGCCTTTTTTCATGCTATTTGCTCCATCATCTGACTTGAAGCCATTGCCAATTCTTCTGACAAATGGTTAACTCTAAACAATACTTCTCCATGAATCAGCACCCATCCATGCACACAAAGACATGAGCTTATGGCTATGTGTTAACAATAATCATAAAAAGGATGAAATTAAATATTATGCAAACACAAATGTCATGCAGAAACACAATACACAATTGTGAAGATACTAAACGTGTGCCAGCATTTGAAGCTTTGTGTAACGTTAATTGTCGATATATGACTATGCACACAATTCCCTCCTCTCTCTGAATACGTAAATTAAAACAAATTTACAACGCAAAAAGGGACTGGTGGGAAAGCAAGTCTCAGAAAAAGACACAATCCTTACCTTACAGCATTTGGCCACAGTGCCACCAACAGGCAGCTCATGTTGTTTGACTGTGAAAACAAAATACATATTTTTTCTTAGACTAATCAGTGTCAACTCCAGATCACATCAAATGTCATGTCTACAGCCATGAACACAGACAACAATTTATACACAGGGAGCATATATACACACACGTGTGTGTATGTGCGGGCACACATGTAAACAAATCAGAAAGAAAAAAAGATTTTCTTTGTCAAAAATGCCATAAAGTAAGTTTGCAGCACAGTGTATTCTCAGATGTAGCTGTTGATAGATATTTTTGTCTCAGAAACAGTTTCATGCATTCTAAATATACATGTAAATTGTGCAGATAATTTACCCTTAATTTTGGTCTTGTTCTTACCATCTGCATTGGGAATCTGATGTTTGTTCTTCATATGGGAATGAAAGCCAAGATCGGATATGTATGCTCTGCTGCAGATAGAACATGCATACAGCACATCCTTGATCTTCTCCTGTATCTCATCCTCAGTCTCCTCCTCCTCGATTTCAGAATCACAAGGAAATGTGGCCTCGAAGTTAGAGTCACCCAAATTGTCTTCATCTGAGAATACATAATGCAGAAAAATGACCTTATATTCACAGAATATTATAATGATATTAAAAATAATAACATCACTCACTAGTTTTGAAAATAGCTTCAACATCTAAAGATAGAAATAAAAATGAAGTGTGTACTTATGATGAGTAATAACAGTTTGCAGTGAATGCGAAATGAGCTTTAGTTTTTAAGAAACAAATCCAACTCCTCTCCCTTTTGAACCACTTTAAAAAAGAATTTATACCTTTTTGTATGTACACATGCATACTTAACACATGCATACTTTTCTTCATTTTTATTATATTTCAAAGGAAATCAAAGAAATTTCTACCATATATTACATTTTATTCTAACCATTATCTTTGGTAATATAATGTGTTACTATGTCTCAAAATGTTATAAACACAAATATAAAAAAAAGTCAGCGTAAAAGAGATGGTGGAAAGTCCCACAAACTATTAACCACAATGCTGCATCAGTCAATTCCGTTCTGACGAGCCAACATAATAAATATATCTGTGGTCTTAAAATATCTTCAACATTAGGTGGAATTAATGCTCTTTGTGGCGCAATTTTTATAAATCTGAACATAAATGATATAAACATCTGGATTAAACATTAAATTCTAATCAAGTTGTAAAAAGAAACAACAAATGTGTATCAACACCAACATCAATGAGCACATACATTTACTTACAATGACATATTACAGAACATGTCATCCCACAGACATTTCACCACATAATACATTTTGCATGTGAACAGCAGTTTCTAGACTGAATGTGCAAGCCATCTATAACAAACATATTCATATTATAAATTATGTGAACAATTTGCTTAATCAGAATATTTAATATTAATTAGTACGAGCACAAAATAAATCCTGTTTTTTATTTCAGGATCTGCAAAATTTCTAATTTGTCATTTGTAACCTTTCTTTCAGCAACTTTGTACTTCACTGATAGATCGGATACTCATCAATGGAAGGAAAGAAGAGTTTTCATGTAGAAAGCCTTTGTCCAAGATGTGCAATATGATGTACACAGCTCATGCATAAAAACGGTTGCTGACCTTCATGTGCCTTTCACCCTCTTCTTTGACTTCCCTCTCACCTTTAAGTAGCTGGTTGTCTTCAAACTCATCCAGATTCTCGCCCTCTGTTTGTTCCTTGTTCTCTTCGTGTTGTCCTGAACTCTTCAGCATATCTTGAGATTCCCCTGGGGCAATAAAAGCAACTAATTAAAATAAATCAGCAATATCTTATTAAAAATAAATCAAAAGAAATGAATCAAACGAATCTTTCATACATGTTCTGCAAAATGCTATCATCTGTTGGCAATACTAAATATGCATATCTGCAGACGGCTACTTTGTGAGATTTTATTCAAAATATTACCTCTACTCCACATGAAGATTCAAGACATTTTCTTAGGAAAGTATTACATAAAGAAAGCAGGAAAGAATCATACAAATTGTAACACAATTTTTTTTGAAAAGCAAGTTAGAATGAAGAAACTATAATGAATCATACAAAACACTGTTAAAAAGATAATGCAAAATATAAAAAGAGTAACAGTAGCCGAACTAAACAAAAACTTCCTTAATATACATTCATCCTATATGTACAGAAAGTATGTGACTCGATCCCCTCCCCACACAAACTCATGTGAACACATATATATGCATGCCTGTGTATGTGCACACTGACTTATTTCCCAGCTTCATGAAAGTGTATGCTACGGTTTGACACATCACAGAAATTTTAAATTGTGCTCTAATCAGAACCTTTATGTGATGGTAAATTTTTCCCATGATGATATCTAGCTCTTGACTGAAGATAGAATTCTAGTCATTGCTGCGAATAAGATTTTTTTTTAAATGGCATTTTTTAAAAGTTTTTAAGAAGAGCATTGCTGGTACAGAGCAGCCCTGTTGTAAGTAGTTTAACTTAACACTAAGCTTAAAGTTTAACATTTCTGAAATTATTCTTGTAATAATTTATGCCTAATAGTGGACATGTATATCTGTGTACATGCTTGTGTGCAGTTAAAAGCATTTGTTTGACACAGGGTGAAAAGCTAAAAAGCAGATGAGAAACAACTACTTCAACTATACTGAAAAACTCCCAAAGTACATGCAGTTTTTAGATTTTTTTTCACATTTGCTTTTTTTTATTTGGCACCTACACAAAAATAAAATCATGAATGTATCACTAAATAATATTTACAGTCTTTGGTAAAAAAGTGAATAATTCTTATGTTCACCTTGCAAAAGCAGTGAAAATCCTCAGGACTTCAAAACTGTACTTGGTAAGCTTTTTTTTAAAACTTTAAATGTTTGCCCTATACAGTGTATATATAACTGTTGATTTTGTCTGCTATACCTGCTAAATAAAGGTCTACTCCACAATAAAAAATATGGCTTATGACCATAAAATATGCTGAAACTATGGCTGAAGCATTGCTGTATCTAGCTGTCCACAACTCATGATGGAACTATTCAATGTGCCTCTTTCCAGTAGTGTGTCTAGAAGTGTTCAATAAGATGAATTTCTATTCTCGGCATAACCAACTCATATAACAAACATTAGCTGCACAAACTCTAGACGTACCTACACTGTGTTATTTACCTGTAGAATGCCCTTTACAAAACCTAAGCATGTCGAATAGGTCATACTAGCTGCAAAACTATGACAAGCTAAGCAATGATGAATCAATTATATCAGGAACAAGTAAAAAATAAAAGCAAAAATCAACTGTGACAGAAACTTCAAAACAATGCTTAATTTCAGAAGTATAGATGCACGAGTGAGTATATATCTAAAGTGTAGTTTAGGGGGTTAGCATAGAATAACTTTAAATACCAGTACAGTTTAGCACTAAAAGATGTGAGCTGCCACCTGCCTACATAACATTATCTTTCTTCACAATTTAATATAGTAACTAGTATGATTATTAATACAGAATCCTCATCTCATCTGAAACAGAATCCTCATCTCATCTGAAACAGAATCCTTGAAGTTGTTCACATGTTATAAAACATGTGACTTTTGTGGGCTCAAGTGTTTATTTTTTTACCTCTGTCCTTTTCATTATCATCGCAAGAGGAAGCAGGATCACTATAAAGATTATGAAGTCTTTTAATCTATTGTTTCTCCTTCAACTAGCCATTTCTCCAGTATTCCACAGAGAGAGAGAGATGAGTAAATAGATACAAGCACTCTTTCACACACACAAAATGGGGAGAGAAAGAGAGATGACAGCTTTAGTAATTCCCAAACTAATAATCTTAATAAAGATCTTATGAAGATGAAGGTAAAACTGTTTCCATCGTTATCAACCTTATTCTTGTACTTGTACCTGTATCTTTACTCCTAACTGTGTGTTAAATGTTGAGTATGTATACCTGCCCTTGTGAGCGAAGAAAAATTTCTGTCCTGGGTATCCTTGACAGACAATAAAGTTTGTTTTGATTTGATTTGATTTTGATTCATGAGTTGTAGGGTGTGATTTCTCTTCACTTTCATGGTTATGACTTAGTATGTCTATTAAAGCGATGATCTAGTACAATCAAAGTAAATAAACAGTATTAGAAGTGTTTCAAGGTATAACCATTTTGCTTTGTTTTCTAGGAAGAAAGTGCTTTTATTAAATATATTTCAATGTCTGGACTAAGCTGTATTACTGACTGAACAATCACAGTAACATATGACCACAATATTTTGATTATACTGGAATTCCAAACAGAAGCTCAGAATGTTGCAAACATGATCTCTTCATTATAATGCAGACTACAGAAAAAGCTACTGAGCGTAAAGTGGCAAAATAAGACGAGCGAAAAAAGATAACAGCAGAATATTAAGATCAGAAAGAACACAAAACATTTCCAGACATGAAAGTGGATTAAAGATCAAAGAAAAAAAAATGTAAAAACTAGGATGAGAAAAGCAAATTTATTATTTTAACCCTTCACATAATTTATGCAGCAGCATAATTTACAAAGATTAGCAGACTTTTGTCTGCCAGAAAGTATTTAGCAGCTCTCATAACAAATCAATAAACACCATCACAGAAATTCAAACAGTTCTACAAGTTAAATTGGTAACAATTCCTTACACTTGGATAGAAAACTAAAGGTTCAATCACCCACAGCTTTTGATAACCAAAATCACGATGGCTCAAGACTAGAACAATAGATCAAGAAATCTATCACTTTTCATTTCATGTCTTTTCAACACTCAAATATGAGCCTATTCTCCTGATTGGCAGGAATGTGCATTCTCTACAGATGTATTCTGCTGATGTTTCTTTATGTGACCATCCAAAGCCGCTTTCTGTGCAAACGAGGCAGCACAGATTTGACATGTGTATGGTTTTTCACCGGTGTGAAGACGGACATGAGTTTTTAGGTTGGATTTAGAGGACAAGATACGCCCACAATATTCACAAGGAAACCGATCCAGGCCAGCATGATTTCTAATGTGTCTGTTCAGAGACTTCTTGGACAACAGCTGTAGCTGGCAGATGCTACATGTGTATGTTGTGCGCACCTCAGCATGAACATCCATCAAGTGTCTCCGAAATGTGGCATGCTGTGCAAAGCTCCACCAGCACTTGTCACACTTGTACGGCCTTTCTCCAGTGTGTGTTCGCAGGTGTTCTATCAGTCTGGATGACCCCGGCAGCACCAGACCACAAATTTCACAAGTCTTTTCGTATTTTCTTTCATGTACACGGCTGATGTGGTCCCCTAAGTTTATCTGCGTGGCATATCCTTTTCCACAGTGTTGGCAGTGGTAGGAGTATTCTCCAGGGTGTTGGGACCGCTCATGCTTGCTAAGCTCAAGGATGGACTTAGTTCGAAAGGAACATTTGGAACAGCTGTGACCTTTCCTGGCTGTATGCACCAGCCGCTTGTGCCTTCTTAAGCCTTTCTTTTTTACAAAGCTTTTCTTGCAAAATTCACACCTGAATCGCTTTTCCTCTTCTGTAGTAAAAGACTGGGCTGATTTTGTTTGTTGCATTGCACCATCAGCACTTTTCTCGTTTTCTCCCTCTTCACCCCCACCATCCTCCTCTTCTATGTTGTCTTCATTTTCTTCCTCACTATCGGCATCTTTTTCCTCATATTTCTCTTCACAATCACTGCTGTGATCACTGCAGTCATTAAGTTCTTGGACAGATGATTCAAGTCTATGCTCAGGTGTAGAGGATGATTTTCGCTTTGTAACTTCTGCGCCTTTCGACGAAAAATACAGGTCTGTTTTGGGCTTTTTCTCGGACCCCTACACACACAAAAAGAAAAAGTCAATTGTAGACTACTGGACTAAAAGTATGAATGTTATTCAATAAACATCTTCCACTGATAAATCAGCAGAACAATGAACAAAGTTCTGCTCATGTCAGAGGTTTGAATTCCACAGATTTGTCAGCTTACTTGTTGACAAACAGAAAATGCTATTCATTTCAGACAGTATCATGAGAAGCTACTTACATTCCTATGTTTTGCCAAAGTAGGTTCTCCCTGCATGAAGTCAGGAAATGCACGCTCAGGGTCAAGGCCAACAGTCTTTTTAATTCTAGCAGTTCGGCCCGCTGAAACGCAGCCAAGAGAGCAGAGTGTACTGTTGGCCAGTGATGGCTGTGGTGGCAGGAGTGCATGCACCTTGTTTGCCTGTTTGTAAGCATGTGAGTGAACAGCAACATTAGAGATTTCTATTCACTCTACTCATATATGGCAATTTGCAACGAACTGTATCTGTAAGCTGCTTGTATGAGGGAATGGCACCAGGCAGTGGTGTGTGCATGCTTAGCTTTCCATATTCAGCTAAATTATCCACATGCTGACATGCCACATGCATACATCCTACACACCAGGGTCAAGGTGAATGTTTAACACCATTTTTTTTTTGTTTGGTTAGAGCAGAGAAACGCAATGTGCATGTGCACATGCACATGTTTCTGCACATGTACAGATGGTTGGATTCCAGGTAGTTACCCAGCAGTTTAATCACTCATGTGTTAAACAGTATCCAAATACACACTCCTTACAAGTGTGAGGTGCATGGTACTCAAATCTTTTCACAAAAGAAAAGAATTTTTTAAAACCAGATTTAAGCCTCATTTAAGCCTCCTCTGACTATAGACTAAAGTGTCGTTCAAGCTGAAATACTTTAATATAGGTCATCTTGGAGCCATACTGAAGACATTTTATTACCTAAAAACCGATGAAGGCTTGTTCACGACTGAAGTTCAGTGATATAATACTTTTAAGACTAAGTAATTCATAATATATCAAAGCCATTTCCTCTTTTAATGTCACACATGTAAGAGGAATGTAAAATAAGTGATGCATGTAAAAAGAATGTAAAATATTACTCTATAACAGAGATATTCTTTCAGCATGGCACACACAGAATTCCTCTCATCACAAACAGGCAAAGAATTAATGAAGGACAAGTGAGACATAGTCCCATCTCTTAGATTTAAAGCTCCAGGTAAGCAGCTTCAGTCCTTTATTTTCTGGAATTTGTGAATGCAGTGAGCAATCCAAAAGCAAAGTCACAGTAATCAAGCCTTGATAAAACACACAGAGAAAAGAGTGTTAGCAGTTTGTATATGTGTGAAACAGTGTGTGCTGTCTGTAAGGACCATGCTGCTTATGGTCATGAAAACACGTTCAAGCATAAACACTGTGAATTCTTCCTCATTCTCTGCAAGGAAATACTAGCAGTCCTGTCTTCAAATGTAACAGGAAACACCACTATCATTCAAACCTGTTTTAGTACATGTCACATAGTGTTCCTACTGTTTTATCACTGTCTATTCCTTTCTTAAGCATCTATAGTCAGCCTGAAGAGTGCACATCAAACTTTAGGGGTTCCCACCATGACTGTGTAATGGATTAAAAAAATAGCAGATTAATAAAAGTAATGTCTAAAATGATAGAAAAACACAGGAATTGGAAGTATATTCATTAACACCAGAAATTGGTAATCTTTACATCTGAAAAAGAAAATTTTATTTCTGAACAAAATGCTTTGAAAAAAAATGATGAAAAAGATGAAAAGCTTGTTTAAATGTATGCACACTCATATATGTATATGTGTGTGTGTGTGAGACAAAGAGAGGGGTCAAGTGATGTGCATAAGTGCACTGCTTACTTGTTAAATAAGAGATTCAGTTATAATTCAATAGTTAACATATAAATAACAGAGTAATGTGCAAGTTTCACACCTGCCACCTTTATTTCTTTCTTGAACATGCCTACATGCAAGCACACACACACATGCATGCATTTTCCTTTTTCACAAATCATTTGGATACATTTAATGTTAAAGGACAACAATGGTGCAGATATTTCTGATTGCAAATAGTATCACCACTACTGATGCAAAAATCTTTAGAGCTTTGCATTTTCAATATATATATATCATTGCATTCTGGAAGCCTTTTCAATGACTGCAAAACTATCAAAGCTACAAAAAAAATTAAAAAATCTTCATCTGCAAAAGACTATATCTCAAGT
Source organism: Pomacea maculata (assembly GCA_004794325.1). NCBI lineage: Eukaryota > Metazoa > Mollusca > Gastropoda > Architaenioglossa > Ampullariidae > Pomacea > Pomacea maculata. The sequence continues at coordinate 173,792 of SRHC01000906.1, forward strand.
GAAATGATATGCCACATCTACACTATCTCAATCAAAACTTGAAGGTACAGAATCCTGCGACACAAAGTCAAAACTCAGGTACTGCTAGGCACAAAAACCTATGCCTGAAGAAACATGTGCATCTAGTTGAATTAGAAAGATTGTTTTCTCATGATTATTTAAAAATTTCATCTAAAACACAATGCTGACAATATACTTGGGAAACAGTTTCCAATAGTTTCTTGCAAAAGATCCATGGTAAATTACGTAGATGATGAAAGACTTTTAATCTTAATCAATTATCTGACATTTGATAATTTTATATTGCAATTAATATTTTGTTATGTTCTTTTAAAGGCTTTAATAGAAATCTCAAAACACAAAATGTTCAGGTAGGCACACAGCACTTAGGGCATTCTTGTTCTTTGTTAACTGACTTTTTAAGCAGAAGGATTTCTTTTATACCAAAATGAATTTGACTGATAAAACATTGAGCTGTAGCATTATGGCTGTGAACAGATCAAAAGGAATGATTTAATAGCACAAACACTTTCTTCAATAACACATTATTTATTAACACCATGTTCAATCACAAAACTAAGAGAGTGAATAAGAAAATAGCTTGCAATCTCTAAAAGCATGAAAATTATATTTCTGATATTATTTTCTCTACAAATAACACAAAACCTATTTTCAAAAGAAGTCAGCATGCAGTCAGCTAACACAGAAAGCACCTCACATTGTGCTAAACCTTGGCTGTCCACGCAAACCAACTTCTGCATCCAGGTCGTCTGATTTGACTATAATTTTGTGTTTTTTCATATGTACATCAATACTGTTTTTCTGAGGAAAACCAACCCCACATATATTACATACATAAGGTTTCTCTCCTGTGTGAATTCGAAGGTGGACTTTCAGGTTATACTTGTTGTTGAAGCATTTCCCACAAAACTCACATGGATATGTGTCCAGAAGATCTTGGTGAATCCTTTCATGTCTTTTCAAACTTTTTCGTGACAACAGTTCCTTGGGGCAGAATCTGCACTGAAATCTCTTGCGCCTGTCACTGTGCACCAGCATATGGGATCTGAGAGAGCTTTCAGCAGCAAAAGAACGCCAGCACTGATCACAGTTATATGGTTTTTCACCAGTATGTGTTCTCCTGTGATTTATAAGGCTGAAATGGCTACTGACAACTTTCCCACAAACCTCACAGGTCTTAGCCAAGTGTCTGCTTCGACGACGATGGATCTTTAAGATGTGAGCCCGTATGTGATGCAAGGCACGGAAAGTCTTGCCACACTCGGGACACTTGTGCTGTATCTTCCCATTGTGTGCCTCTAGCTCATGAAGTCCAACAGACCTGACGGTACTGCCTGTAAATGAACACAGGGAGCAGGGGTGTCGTGCATGCACTTTGACATGGTCGGTGAATTGTCTCTTGGTAGTAAATGCTTTGCTGCAAAGACCGCAAGGAAAACGCTTCTCTTTCACATCGTCA